>JZKD02S0808264.1:176971-193505 GCA_000966675.3 Picea glauca | reverse complement strand
CATCAAGATCATTAAAGGTAAAGAATCTCCAAAACCCCTTGATTGTATTATTTCTAAATGTGATCTTGAAAACATTTCAAGTGAAGATAAAGAATCAAGTGATGATAGCACAAAGAAATATCTTGAAGACATTTCAAATGAAGGCAAAGAATTATGTGTTGATGTCGGCAAAAAGGAAGATCATGAAGATATTTCAAATGAAGGTAAATAACCCTAAAAAACCCTTGATTTCAATGATGATGATGACTTTTTCTCTACAAGTGAAGAAGAAGATCTAGAAATAGTTTGTGTAAAGTTTGATGGTAATTATCCCATGAAAAGAATAGAAGAAAATCTATTAAAACTTCAAAAGGAAGTTGAAGAGGGTTTATATAGATATAGAAGTGATCACTATTATATAGACTATAACTATCTTTCGGATAACACTAAGAAGTTTCTTAGGAGGAGTCTAAGGCACATCTTGAAGTTAAAGGAAATACTCAAGGAACAAGAAGAGAGCAATAAGACTCAATTAGAAGAAAAGGAAGAAGAGATCACAAGACTAAAGAATGAAAAAGAAGATATGAATGTAGATGATGAGATTAGAATTTTTTTTGAAACCATTGTCCATCTCAAGACCCAAATTGAAGAAGACAAAAGAATATAGGAACCATTGAAGAATCAAATAAATGAAAAGGAAGAGTCATGTTGTAAGTTAGAAGCTGAAATTGTTGACCTTAGAAAGAAGGTAGAAAAGTCAAACAAATTCTTGAATAACTCACTAATCTTGGATGAGATCTTGGAAAGTCAAAGATCACCATATGATAAATCAGGTCTTGGATACAAAAAGGAAACTACACATGCTGAAGCAAGCACCTCAAAGAAGCATGAGGTAATTCCATCAAAGAATGAAGACAATGTTGCAAAACAACCATCCACACAAGGCAAATAAAATTTCAAAAGAACAAAGCAAGGAAGACATCAAGAATCTATTTGTGGGACACCAAAGAAAAGGTATGAAACTATTTTTCATGGGAATTTTTATTCATGTAATGAATATGGTCACAAATCTTTCGAATGTAGATCTTATGAAAGAAGATATAATGGAAGATTCTATAAAACCATAAGGTGTTGGAGATATGATCAAGTAGGACATATTGTTGTCCACTATAACACCATGAGATGCTACAGCTGCAATAGATTTGGACACAAATCCCAGGATTGCTGGAACACAAGAAGAAAGTCCATGATGAAGACTTCACATAGCATGGCTAGAAGAAGGAATGAAATAAGGAAAGGATACATCTTTGAAAAGATGGATGCTCAGAGATCAAGTTCTGAAGAGCAGGGACACCTATAGAAGTGGGTGAAGAAGACAGAGCAGCCAGAATAGAATGAAAGATTGAAAGGAAGTTAAAAAATGCCATCTACTGAGGCATATGCAGGTGATAGTGGTGACAGTCGTGTACATACACAGGCTAACCTTGAATAGGTCTTGTACATATGCGATCTGTTGTGTAGAAGGCCGCGTATATGTGGTGAATCCTAAGGAAAAGGGCTATGCACAAGGATTGCATCTTGATGTGATGGTATAACTCTGTGATGCAGGGTCTGACATTGTTTATTGCAAGTTCTGACACTGTTTGTTGCATTTTTTCATGATTCTATGTTAGATCATGTAAGGTGACGATGTAAAATAAATCTTGGGTGCATGACACTAACCCATGAGTGTGGATTGATGCTGATCTATTGGGGTACATGGCTGGTACATATTTGAGTTTCATTGATATATCTTATGATGTATTATTGGAAGCATATGTTGGGTGTCATGGTGCATGCATTTTTCATGTGGTTGGGCTACATATTGAGACATGTAGTTGGTGAGTTGAGTTGATAGTCATGTTGTACATCATTGGGGAGTCATAGCTTGTTAATGCATGGTTGATATACTTGCTTGGTGCAAGTGATGATGCATGATGGTACACTCATAGATGCACATGGTTGGCATATTGGTAGATGCATATTGTTGGCACATTGGAAGATGCACATGGTTGGTATATTGGTGGATGCACATGGTTGGCATTTTGGTAGATGCACATGTTGGCATATTGATAGAAGCATATGATTGATACATTCCATGGATGATATCTTTTGGCACATTGCATGATGTTGATGTACATGGTTGATGTACATAGGTGTTGTGCATAATGAGCACACATTTTTGTACAGGATGTGCTTGGTTGATATTTTTCTCATGATTCTTTATTTCATTGTTGACATATATTTTGCTTCATGATGCTTGGTATATCATGAGTTTTATGCATGAACAGGTCCAAGGATCGTTATATGGTAGCACATTGTTCATCTCACAGAGAAGATAGGGGAGACATACCCATAGGGGGAGTCATTCTTCTTCCCATGATTCGAGGAGGAGATATTTATCAGATGAATACCTAGAAAAGAACCCTATATTTGAAGAAAGAGCACAGAGGCATAATTCCAGGAGGAGCGATGGTCACAAGGGGAGTATGTTCGATGTATTTTCAGCACTACATCAGATTGATATCCATTTTTCAAAAGGGGAGAGATTATTGAGTGGCAACAAGATAGGGGGAGCAGCCCCAAGGAGAGGTCAAGCAAGGGGAGCATCCCCAAGAGGAGAATGGCCCATTTTCCATTGATGTTAAAGGGGGAGAGTTAATCACATTGATGTGATTGATGTTTATTGATGGGGAGAGATAGTCGCATTGACTATTGATGTAGAGCATGCCTTATATACATGTTGACATCAACAATTGGTAATTGTTGTTGACATCAATGTTGGTATTGACATCAATGCCAAAGGGGGATATTGTTGGATCATGTTGTCATTGATGGCAATGGTTTGATTGATTGATGTCATTAATTGATGTCAAGTGATTGATTGATGTCAAAGGATTGATTAATTGATGATTGATGTAATGTATATGTAATGTTCTTGATGAGAATGATAGATGTTAAGTGGAAACCAATCGATGAAGATGGATCAAGATGCATAGATGAAGATGGATCAATGAGTTGTCATTGATACATGATGAAGGTGGTTTCATTGGTATATGATGCATTGTTGGAAAAATGTATAGATGACTCATTATTGTCTTATCATGATTTATAAGGTGCATAAATGGATGAACTCCAAAGTGGTCCCCTTATGGTGAAATCCCTCACGGGAAGACGCTTTACAGGTTTATTTATCCTACAAGAATGGTTGGAGGACCCATGATTGTATGTGGAATTATGATATGAAGATCAATGAAGTTGTTGATGAAACTATCCTAGATGGATAGTACTTGTCATGCCATTTCTGGTGGTATGTGGAATGTCACATAACTTCTCACAGTTTGAGAGTTATGGCCTTACAAAGTTGGAGGACCCCCATATGAAGGTTTGAAGCCCCCAAGGTCAAAGAATTCAAAGTGACCTAAAAGAAGAAATCAATATTTAAATGATAAAGTAAAGTGACAAAGTCAATGTGGACTATTTAAATAATAAAGAGAAGTGAAAAAATCAAGAAAGATTATTTAAATGATAAAGTATTGGAGAACTTTCTATTTATGGAAAGTAGCTAACCCTAAAATAAGGAAAATAGGTTAAGTGACCTAGAAATGGGTTAAGTGACCTAGAGGATGAAAGTATAAATAAGATAGCTATGGTCTCTTGCAGATCATCCCTTTTTGTGGATCAATGGAGAGCTCCTTGTGAGATTATCTTTTGGAGTATTGATGGATAGCTTCTTGTGAGAGCATCTTTGGTGTGGATCTCTTGAGCATGATTGAAGATCTATTCTAAGGAAGAGAGCGAGAGGAGGATCTCATGGATGCATCAAAGTTTCATAAAATGTCAGAGATCTTGATGGAAAAAGTCTCGGATCTTCAGAAACCCTAGTTTATGAGGTGTACACGGGATGTAATGAACCAGGGCGAGTACACACACGAGCTGTATAAGGAAAGGGCGCGTACAGTAAGAGTGAGAAAATCATGGAGATTTGTGTTTGAGATGATGAATTCATGTTGAAGACTATGGAAGGTTCCAAATCTACATTCTATGGGCTTAGATCTGCCACTGAGACACTGGTATGGTTACATTATTGTCTTGATGGATACTATTGTTTAATGTGTCGTGAATGCTTAGGGAATTCTTGGTATGGCTTCTATGATGTGGTTCAATTTGGTTGATTTGGTTGATGGAGTTAGCAATACTCTTGTGATTCAGTGGTGACATGATATACTAGTTGTTTATACATGATTGAGATAGCATTCATATTGATTAATTGTGGAGCATGAGTAGACTATTGGAAAGTTTGGATATGTTTTGATTGGCTGGTGGTCAGATTGGACAGTCAGAGACAAAAAAGAATGATATATTGGTTGTAGAGGATCTGAGTTGGTCTTGAAGGACAAACCCTAAGAAGCTCAGAAGGTATACGCAGGTTGTTGTATACACTGACCACGTGCATATGTGGGCTGTAGTGATCCAGGGCACGTACACACACAGGATGCACTATTGACAGGTCGCGTACCTGTTGACAGATTGATATTTGTTGAGGATTGTTGCCTCATATCAGTTGATGCTGAGAATATAAGTTGAGTCTTGCATATAGAGTTGGTGCTCTTGTAGAGTTGGTGCTCTTGTAGAGTTGTACTCTATTCAGTGGTTGCTGAAAAACCCTAGATTGTTGTCCATAATAAAAAGAACAATTTTACATACATCTTGTGTTCTTTGTGTTCCTTGTGGTGATGACTTGTTGATGATATATTGCTGATATGTATTCACATCTAACTAGTTATAAATGACAACAATGAGTAATGAGTAAAATGTTGAATGCTAACTAATGAGCTTTGTGTAAGAGGGAATTTTTGGGAAAAAGATCCCCACACTCATTCACCCCCCCTCTAAGTGTGGTAGGTGTGTCCAACAACAATTACAATTACAAATTGTCTGGGGTATGTGGGATTCAAGTATTTCTTCTCGATTTGACTATATTTTCACCTTTTGGGGAATCAAATGAATTAATTTAAATCTAAAATTTGGTGATATATATATATATATATATATATATATATATATATATATATATATATATATATATATGCACACACACACACATTATGTTCAAGTTATAGTATAATTTAGTCTACATCCATTTTGTGTTTTACGCGCTCATATGAGAAAAATTGAAGTTTTTTTTGGGTGGTTATGTGAAGATATATTCCAAATAAATCCACTCCAAATTTGGTCATTATTTGACTTCATATGAAATCATTGCATTAGTTGTATATCCATGACATGAAATGCAAGACCATGGTCACAAAAGAATACAGGGTGGATCCATGTCATCAATAATATCAAATCCACGGAACAATACAATTTAGATATATGTCATGAATGTAATCATATCCACCAAAAAATACAATGTGGACCTATGACACAACATATATACATCAGGAAGACAATGAGCACTGAGGGAAGTGACATCAAAGTCTTCAAAGTACTCATAGATAAGTGATATACTCCATTGCAACTTGGAAGGGGATGTTACAAAAGAAGGATGTGGCCCCAATCCCAAGTTCTTCATCCCAAACCCTGATGGTACAAATCTACAACATGAAAATAAATGAGCTAATGTTAAGCATGGTAGAAACCGTCTGATTATTGGTAATTGATGTATACCATTAACATATGTGAGGGGACCCACCGATGAGGAAGATGGAATTCAAGATCTAGTACAATCTAGCGAGTGTGAATAGATGGCCTACCACTAAGGATGACAAGCTTCAAGGTACTAGCTAGTTTCTAGATCTTTGTCCTAGATAATGTGTTGAAGTTGATAGGAAGAGATCCATCAAAGGAGGGCCTTAATGTATCCCCCATCAATTGAGATGAAACATACAATGATATATGATGTGAAGAGAGAGTATCAGCAAGTACAACCGACAAAGGGATGGTAGACTCATAAATTCAACAAAACAATAGATGGCCGACTCATAAAGTCAACAAAACAATATATGGTTGACTCGGGCTTAAAATTCCCTTGAACATATAGAAAAATACAATGGTGACTTGTAAACAAGACACAATATCTTGACGAATATAGTGCAACAATGGAGGCATTGAGGCACTCTCCATGATGGTTGGAAGAGTAACCAACCAAAGGAGTATCTCTGACTCATATTGTTGGGATGGATCCTAAAAAAGTTAAAATCCAACTAGATGATAAGGACTCAAACAGGTGCCATGTTCAAGGGCGATCTGACTGATGCTACCATTTCGAGAAGAGACAAATGGTAAATAAACCCCTCTTTTTGTGTGTGTGTGTTTTTTGTCTCCTTCATGGTTTAACGAACACAAAAGAAGGACACAAGTATGATCGTTTGTATCTTTTTTAGTGTCCTTTTACGAGTCCAAAAAAGAGATAAAATTGTACTCGGTAGTATTTTTTTAGTGTCCTTTTACGAGTCCAAAAAAGAGATAAAAGTATAGTTGTATTGAGAGAATGAGTGGATTAACAACATGCTCCTATGTTCCAAGTGCATGGAACTGACCTAAGAAACATGAATGAAAATGATAATGGAAAGTGAGATCCATTATTAGCATGATCCGGATTATTTTTAGAATGAAATAAAAATAGATATATTACAATGAAATACACATAAAAATAGACAGAAACAGAGAAATACAACAATACATGATTTCTATTAATGAAATAAATGTACAGAGACTGTAAAACATACATAGTGCAAGACTCGCTAGAATGGTGGCAACTTTATCTCTTAGAAGAGATGTGAGGGATATGCTCATTTGCAACAGGATGATTACAATGAGGCTTTGAAGGCCCTTTTATGATAAACATGAATTCCAAAACCCTAGACATCCAAAACCCTAACCCTAGGAGATGAAGCGCCAAAAGTTATGTGGGCCTCGTTGGGGTAAGTAAGTACATTAACTTCTTAGGGTTGTAGCTTTTGCATACGATCTTCATTTTAGGCACATGATAGCTCATTGGAAAGGTATTTTAGAGAACTACACATTATGTCATCAAAATCTGCCTCCATCTACATTTTAATTGTGGCAAGCCATGAAAACACTGTTTAGAGCCCCAAAACATCCCTGGAAGTACAAAAAGCTGTACTGACATGAACATTTTCAAAATAATCCAGTTGAAATAGGTGGGTGGCCACCAATATCCACCTGGATGTTGTGTAGGGCTTCAAGACATCCCCGTAAGTGCAAAACCCACAATTACAAAGAAAAGTCCCCATTACAAAGAAACGTGTTGAACTAAAAACTGTCAAGATGAACCAGTTGGAATTTAGAACAGGTGGGTGGCCACCAATATCCACCTGGATCAATCCTCCCCCATTAGGAAGCAATGGTCTCCATTGCATTGAGTGGCCAGGGAGGAGGGGAAAACATTTTCTGAATCTGAATCTTGGTGAGTTGTGTGCCTTGTTGCGTTGCTTGGTTTGTGGAAGGCTGTCACGAACCTGTTGCTGGCAAGGTTGAATCTGTTCCACTAACTTGTTGTCTCTCGGTTTGATGGGGAATTGAGTAGGCACCATTGTAGGTGAAGAAACAATATCTTGTTTCTCTTATGCAATCTTCTTTTGTTGGATAGAAGGTGTTGAGGCTATAGTGGTTGTAGTCGCCTTATGTGAATTCTTTGAACAAACTATGAAGAGGATGAATTTTGCAGTATGAGAGATTACCTTGCGGCACTGTTTTGGTGGAACAGTAGTCGAAACTACCTTTGGTATCCTGCGGAGCCGACCCCCAGAGTAATAATGACACTACGGGGTCGAGACTAAAAAAAAACATGACATTTCCACATATATGGTTGGCCCAAAACAACATCACAGACATCAAGAGGGGAAACATCACACACTACCTCATCCTTGAAGGGTTGGATGCCATAGGATAGGTGACACTATTGGCTAACACAAAGATATCGTCCCTGGTGAAGCCACCCGATGTTGTATGGCTACAGGTGTGGTGTTTTCAACAACCCCAACTGTTTGATGATCGCAACTGCAATGAGGTTCTTCTAGTTGTCGCTATCAACAATGAAATGCAGTGGGGTCCCCTTCACCCCCATCTATGAATGGAATAGGCACTCCCCCTCTTCAAGATCTACTGGTTCTTCTGGTTGAATTGTTAGGGTCACGACAGTGGAAATGGGGTCTGCGTCGATGATCTGCATGTTTTCAATATTTTTTGGATTAGATTCTAAATCAGGGTTCAGCTCATTGTCTTTGACCTCAACCACCAATGACTGTTTCGAGTGACATTCATCGATTTTGTGCTAGGGGACTTTGTGGAAGTCACACCTCTTCCTAGTGTCATTCTTCGTCTTTCCTTTACCCTTATTTAATGTGTCTTAGACTGGTTGTCAGAGGCTGTTGGTTAGGGTCATCTTTACCATGCTTTTGTTATTGCGTATTTGAAGACCTAAACTCCCATTTGCTCTGGTGCCTAATTTTTTGCTCAATTTTGACAACATATCGATAGGCATCTCCCAATGATGAGATGTTTAGGAAATCCATTTTTTTTTGATGTACCTATGCAGAGCCCCACAGTATTTCAGAACCAGATGTCGGTCAGAGTATTTGATACCCAACTTGGTGCGCAAGGTATGGAAAGTATTTGTGAAATCTAACACTGTTTGGCTCTTCTCTTTCCATAGTGTGGTCCATCTCATGTATTGGTCTTCATAGTTATCAACATGGTAGTATTGTTCCTTTATCGCATCCACAAAAAAATATGAAGTGGGATTAATCCCATATATTCCATATTCCTCTATGGAAATTTTCTCCTAGTAAGTTTCCCACCAATGTTTGACATGGGGGAGAGCCTTGAGGAGTGCGAAGGTGATCTTTTGCCTGTCGGAAAATTTGTGAACAAAGAAATAACCTTCCAACAGATTTAACTAGTTTTCTAAGGCATCCACATCTATTTGACCTTCAAATATGGGAATATCAAAATTAACTTGTACCTCGAAGGGAGAGGTTCATCCAAAGTGGCTGATTGATGAAGATGCACATGTTGTTATCAACAAGTGTTGAAGGATGTAGGAAAAATTCTTCATCATTTCGTCCCTCTGTCGTGCGAGAGATTGCTCAAGCAACAAGTTAAAAGAATATTTTTCTCCGTCATTTTTATTTTATGCCACCATAGAGGGTTTCTTGGGAGTGCGAGAGCGATTTTCCTCAAGAGAGACAATCTTGAGACCCATCCTGTTGTACTCGGACTGTTATGAGGAAAATCTCTCTATGGCTACGGTAAACCACAATAGACAAAAATGACTGCAGAAATCAACTCTATCCCAAAAACATGCTATATAAACCAATATGCAAGCAAGATAAGAAAGAGGCCTACCTCGTCTAGATGTTCGATGAAGTCCACCGTTGAGCACTTTGACTCAAAGCTATATACCTACAACTAGTTCTCAACAACCAAGCAAAGCAAGCATATGGTGATAATATAAAAGGTTAGCACATTAGATAGCATAATCCATTAATATACATAACAAATATGCCCATGGATAATAACTAAAATATTTGCAAGATATCAATTGGACGGGAAAGGAGTAATTCTATTAATATATGATCAACAAAAGTGAAAATGTTACAGACTTCCACTTTAGCACGGTTCAAAACCAAGAAACTAAGTTCCTTCTAGTTGGGCCTCCACCACTTCAATCCTCCACCAAAGGCAAGCTCATAAAAGAGAAACAATGAGGTTCTCAATCAATAAGGGAAGATCTTGTGGGCTGAACACTGTGTTCAAAATTAAAGGAAAAAGAGGTGCAGACTCAATATGAAGTAAATAATTTCTCCAGAGTAAATTTGCTCTCAAAGTTAAATTCTTTCTCGTCTTTCCATAGCTCAGAATTGGCCCATTTATATCTTTCAAATGGAACTGAAGGGATGATTCGGAAAATTTCCAGTATATGGAAGCCCAAGGATCATAGATATCCTATCGTGACATGGAAACCCGACATTAATTTTCATTTTTTTGTACAAATCTCAATGTACGTGGGTTGTAGTGGTGCAGCCTGCGTATACACATGTTGTATAGTAGGCAAGATGCATATATGTGGAAAAATATGTATTTTTAGCTCTAGATTTTACAAACAGGGATGATAAGTCTGCTTAGGGAAATGAAAAAATGCCTTATGTGCAAGATTGCATAGGGTGAGGCAAATGTTGTTATAACAAAGTCCTTGTCAGGGACATGCATTGAAAAACGATCAAGAGCAGCCTACTCTGATACCACTAATCCAGATTATTTTCAGAATGAAATGAAAGAAGATATATCTCAATGAAATACACAAAAAATTTCCAGAAATAGAGAAATACATCAATGCATGATTTCTATTAATGAAAGAAATGTACAGAGACTGTAAAAAATACAGAGTGCAAGACTCGCTAGAATGGTGGAAACTTTATCTCTAATAAGAGATGTGACAACTATGCTCATTCGCAAGAAGATGATTACAATGAGGCTCTGAAGGGATTTTTATGATAAACATGAATCCCAAAACCCTAGACATCGAAAACCCTAACCCTAGGAGATGAAGCACCAAAAGTCAGGTGGGCCCCGTTGGGGTAAGTTAGTACATTAACTTCTCGAGGCCATAACTTTTGCACACGATCTCCATTTTAGGCATGTGATAACTCATTTGAAAGGTATTTTTGAGAAATACACATTGTGTGGTCCAACTCTAACTCCATCTATATTTTGATTGTGGGAAGCCAAGAAAACACTATTTAGAGCCCCAAAACAGCCCTAGAAGTACAAAAAGAAGTACTGACATGAAAACTTCCAAAAGAAGCTAATTGAAATAGGTGGGCGGCCACCAATATCCACCTAGATGCTATGTAGGGATTCAGGACAACCCCGTAAGTGCAAAACCTACAATTACAAAGAAATGTCCCCATTACAGAGAAACGTGTTGAACTTAAAAATGTCAAGATGAGCCAGTTGGAATTTGGATTAGGTGGGTGGCCACCATTATCCAATGGAATCATAGCAGTTGTTCTCTCCATGGTTGGATGGATGAAAAATGGGGGCTAAATAATGCAAGACGTGGATGGTCAAGGAATACAACAATAGAGGTAAATAGGATATGGGAAAACAATAGCGCAACGACGAGAGGCATGATGCAAGCAACAGATGCATAAGCTACCATTAAGCAAAAATAAAACATTTTTGGTAACCCCCATGAGATTTGGCCAAGATATAGATGAATAGAGGAAAATGAGGCTCAATCATCAAGTCATGGTGGGGCTAAAGGAGGGCTCCTAGGCCTATGGGAAATCACAACATGGGAATTGAATTGAAATCCAGGTGCTAACTATGGTTCCCATGAAGGGTAGGCACTATTGTACATGTTACCACATGCAAAAATATAGTGGCTAATGTTGCAACCTGACATGATCGAAACTAAGGCATGTGACGGTAAAATGGATGGTTAATAATGCAAATAGTCGATGCAAAGAAAAACCTATCTCTATATGCCAATTTTAAGAAAATGTACCTCAAGTTCAAGGGAAGTCATTATCTTCATAAAAACATCGCTAGTATCATATCAACACATGTAAACTAGATTCCGAGGTCAAAATGCATAGTGAAATCTTAAAAAAGAAAATATTTTTATCTTTATTTTTTGGATATGATATATGCAAAAACAAAAACACTCACACCACACACCTATGTACAAAGCACTACACATATTGATTCTTTACGCCAAGTGGATCCCATTTCAAGGCTCAAGACAAGGATATTTTTCATAATTGATGAAATCATCAACCGATGTTGGAATCATATGGCTTACCATGCCAGGGCCATGCCACATAGGAATGAATTTATGAAATCAAATATACTCATCATGAGTATTTGCGTAAGCTATCATAGGTCCTTAATGATTCCCATTAATACATAAAGGAGGTACGAAACCAGAATCTTCTATGGAAGGAAGAGCAGATAATTCGGTGACAAGTTCTTAAAGAGAAATCTAAGGCAGAAAAGGTTCAAGACTAGGGGTTTCACTGGATGCCCCAACAAATGCCCTTAGTCTCAGATTGAGACTCATCATGTTAACTCTCATCAATTCCAAATCAGGGAGAATGAAGGTGTGATGATTCTCATCCTCCATGGGATTATCAATGGAAGCTATGACATCCAAGATGGCCTCTTATGAAGAAAACTCAGTATCTAGAAAATCATGTGAACGTGGAGAGTCAACAACCCGTATGGGAAGAGTAGGTTGATCACACTTCATATGAGGATGGAGTTGTTGACCAGTATCATTGAATATTGAAAGGATTTTTAGATCGATAATCTAAACCACGGTGAGTGGTAGGGAAGCTCTATAAGATTCGATGTCTTTAGGACGAGGTACCACCCAAGGATTGATAGACCCAAGGGATCCACTGGTAAATGATGAAATCATGTTGATAGGAAAAAAATTTGTAGTAGGAGGTGGTGGGGGAAGGGGAAATATCTCCACAAGTGAAGGATCTTTAAACACCCTCACACCCACACTCATGTAAGAATGTTGGGTATCACCGAAAAAGGGTACATTAGACCATACATTAGATCCAAGGTCTGCAGTGAAGAACGTGAGTTGATCGATCATCACTATTTTCCCTTGATAAGGGAAGCGTAATACCCTAAATATCAATGGGACAACTGTAGTCATCTCGTAGAACCAAGTACGCTTGAGCAGAAAATTGCACTCAAGAAGTGCATCGATGGCCTCCACAGCAACAGAGACAATCTTACCACCTAACAAGATGGGTAAGGCGATTATTATTCCATGAGGTTGGAACATATGTCCATCAAATGATTTTAAAATTGTAGTAGATGTATCGATATTAGGAGATTTGAGGACCTTCCAACAAGAAATAGACATGATGCAAGTTAAGGCTCCTTCATCAACCACAGTTCAAAGGATGTTTTTCCCCATCAGTTTCACTTTGATCTGGAAGGTGAATCAATGGGAAAGATTATGAGCAACCTAATCAAAATATAATTTCAACAAACTCAACTCCAAGGGATCAACCCTGCCTATAGAATACAACAAGGATTTTTGTTGCGTTGGGAAGCTCTGGAGGACATTGAGGGCAGACATGGCACAAGGTTCCTGGGCCAATTTGTCCATAATGTTGTAGTTGTGGGCGGCATGTGTGTTTGTATTATGTGTCGTTCTTCGAAGAAAACCCTTCATGGGGAGAAGCAATGTGTTAAATTATGGATTCTCAATCTAAAGAGGGCCACCAGGATATGAAGAATATGTTGGCTCATGCACAACACAAATAGGCTCATACATGTCATAGTTCTTGGCTCACATTTGCAAATTGACCATGTGGTCACACATGAAAACAAAAGCATTCAAGGAAGACCCCACATGGTGAGGGATACCTACCATGCAACCTTGCAGAGGGGTGGGGTTTTTTGAAACCATATGTTGATGTTGAGGGGGAAAAGGGTGAGTTAAAACATCAGGCTTATGGGTGGCATTTTATTGTGCCAAATAGTGATGGATCTCATCCTTCCTAGGAGATTGATGAGTAGGGTGGTCCTCCCCACAAATCGTGCAAGGGAATTGAATCTTATTCTTCTCTTTTGTGCCCCACTCCTGAGTGTTTTGGGTGGGAACAATCCCCTTCTCAGTGTTGTATTTTTTCTTCTTATTCCTCTTCTTCTTTCCTCCCGGTTGTTGAGGATTTTTCGGTTGTGTAGAATTCACTGAATTCACCTCAGAGCTATGAGTAGGGACCATGGAAGTTTGAGGATTAAAAGTATCAATTGACAGGTGTGCCAAAATATCCATATGACCCATATTTTCAACTAACTACTTCACAAAGGCATGGGAAACAAAACCAACCATGTTGTCAGATTGGGGTCCTGGGTTTGCATTTTTTGTATTTGTCGATGACCTAGGAGCATGTGGGATAATGTCATATAGAGTACATGACTGAGAGTAAATCAAGTCCAAATTTTGGGTACGCATAATGAATTTCTCCTTGGTAGCCACCCCGACCATAGCTACATCCTTGGCAATGGCTGGGAGGAGAGATTTGGTAAACCACTCCATCAAGATCTTATCCAAGATTTGGGTGTTGATCATCCTACACCTTCATCACCACTCATGAATATGATCAGAAATGTGGGTGGGGATATTTTGACACAATGATGTCGATATCTTTGTTCCTATCTCTTACTCAATGGGTAGTTGGTAATGCATTAGAAATGCCATTGCCAAGTCATTGAAGATTTTAAAGGAAGCACCTTGTAACTCAATATACCACTTGGTGACACTTCTGGTTAGGTATATTTGGAAAATATGTAGCCTCACACTGTCATCCATCAAGAAATTTGATGAGCACCACAAGTGATATGTCATGATGTGCGTGGAGGGTTCTTCTCCTGAATTTTCATCGAATTTTGGAATGTCTAACGGTAGCTCTACAAGCATGGTCGACCATGAAGGATTGTGGGAAATAGGGTCATTTTTCAATCACAACAAATGAGTTAAGTCTAACATCACAAGGAAGGGAAATGACATATGAGAAAATGAATACTGGGAGGGAGATGAAGTCTATGTTGTCCCAGATGAACCTTGCAACACCCCTATGTTTGTACTACCAGAAGGTTGTTACAGTGTTCCTAAAGAGTAAGTTCCCCCAAGAATGGTGGCACTTCCAAGGGCATGAATGCTCCCTAAAGTAGACATTCCCTTGAGGGATTTCCCCTAGGGAAAGATGTATATCCTATAGGAAAAACATTCCCAAAATTAGTCCCAGGGAAGAACCCCCCAAAAGCTGAGGTATTGACAAAGGGAAATCCTCCCCATTGTGAGAAGTTACCCCAGAGGGGTATGCCCCCATGGAAATGTGTGCTAACCCATGGGAATTTAAATCCTCCTGACATACTACTTCCCCCATCTTGACTAGAGACAACCCCACTACCACTAGGAATGTTCCATCCAAAACGTACACCCGCACCTGGCAATGCCTATCCTCTCATAGGAATGGTGGAGGTAGAAGCAATTCCACCTCCCATGTTGAAACCAATGCTCGCCCCCCCACCAGAAAAATATCTAGAAGTGGGCATTAGAATATAAGGGATGGGCATAGGAACTCTAGGTATACTAACATATAGAAATGAAGACACAATTGGGTTTCTCTAGGTCGAGGGACATGTAGAAAAAGGGATAGATGGTGTTGTTCCAATGATGATAAGATAAGGTAATGTGGACATCACATGGATTCCCTCAGTTCCACTTGTATATGAGATTGAAGGCTCAACTACACTGGAAGAAACACTTGTTCCTAACATGTTTGGAGGATTGCTAAACAAAGATAAAGGTGCACTAAAAAGTTCCCTTACTTGGACAAGTATGGGTGCTTCAGGATCAGTTAAAGGAGGGTTAAAGTTAGGTGGAGGACAATCGTCAACCACTTCCACTTCAACTAAACTAGTCTCCTCAAACCAAATATGAGACACGTCATATTCTTGGTGACCTATCTCACGCCGCTTCAAAGGTGTTTGTTCCTCCATGATTGGTTCTAGCCCTTGTAACTGATGAGACCAACATGATAATTCAACCACGATGAAAATAATAGGTGTAGATTAAAACACAATTCAACCTAAGGCCAATCTAGACTTAGAATTAAATAGCACACCCCTACAAAATCTAGGATAACAACAAGAAAACCAATGGATCAGAGGGCCTTTCGAAAACCAACCCTATGGGGGAGATGAAGTCCTAGCAAGATTGGCTAGCGAAAGTATGAGGAGAAATTACAATGATCTACGTGAAACAACCCTGATCGGTGCAAGCACCCTTTATTAAGGTGGGCACCCTCTAGGAGAACCGAAACCATGAACAATCATATGCCCCAGGTACTATAGGCATGTACCACCTACAGTCACCTATGTTAGATACCTAGGAAAGGTCACTAAGGCTACCACCTCAAAATCAATGATCAGGTGAACAATTCCAGGTCCGACCACATGCAAGGGAAGGGTAATTATGCCTGAAGATTCGAAGGCGTTACCTCACACAGAGGTGTGCAACCAATGAAACCCTCATATACATAGTAGTCGAAGCAGTACTTCAAACACTAAAACAAGAATACATGGGCAATCTCCCTACTTTCCCCAATGCGACCTCATGTTTAACTCCTATGTTAAAGGAGCTTTGTGACACACTAGTTGTAAAAATGGATTTTCACTCTTTAATGACTCCTAAGTTCAATTTCCGTGGCCTTGGAGGGTTTTCTCTCCAATCATATTCCAAGGCCCTAAGCCTATCTAATGTTGGTCCACTAAAAAATAAAAATGTCTAATAGATTTTAGATTACACTTTTATGGTTGTTATTTATGTCAACGGGAAATGAATGAAACTTTTATGGTGTTTTTGACTCTTGACCCAACCAAGAAATGAAAAGATGCCAATGCAATTTTTTCACTTCAATGAAATATAGCTATGGGAAGGAAAGAGGTTTTT
>JZKD02S0808264.1:136991-153262 GCA_000966675.3 Picea glauca | reverse complement strand
TTCCCTCTTTCCTCGTTTAGTTCAGTGTATCTTTTGTATTTGGGTACCTAACATGGCCTCGTAGTCGGGACCCATTCTTTATTTTCACCATAGTGATGTTCAGGGGGGGTGTTGGTGTTACTTCACACACACCTAGGATTTATTTTTCCTAAGGTTATTCCTCATTTATTAGTCATAATTAGTCATTATCCAGTCTCCTATATTTTAGGGGAGAATATTCCATCTGGAGAATATTCTCTTTTAGTTGACACTTYAGTTTGACTAGTTGAGTTGAGTTTAGACGTTGCATTGGTTTTTTCACCATGGAACATTGGGATCATCACAAACTCACTACTCTTTGTTCAGTTAATTAACTGAAGACTAGTTGACTAGTTAACTTAGCTAGGTGGCAGTTCACTCCCGTAACTGCCTGAGAGACTCGACTAGGTGGCAGTTTACTCTTGTAACCATTGGTGTGTGTTTAGATCAATCTAGACCACTACTATGGCTCATTAGTTACTCATTTATTCTATATATATTTTAAATTATTCACTCTTTGAGTGTGAAATACAGTTAATGAGAATTCTTTCATTCTTTCTCTCTTGCTTCTTCTTTCTCAATTTCTCTCTGCAAATGTGTGTGGTATTTTCTAGCTAGATCTATTTTGTGCAGGTTCAACACATTTACACCTTATGACTATGTATAGATTACAGGGACTTGAACCGTGCTACAGTGAAAAATAGGTACGCAATGCCACTGATAGATGATCTCTTTGACCAGATGAAAGGAGCAACGATGTTCTCAAAAATTTATTTGCGATCAGGGTATCACCAGTTAAGGATTAAGGAAGGTGATATTTCTAAAACTACCTTTTGAACTTGGTTTAGGCATTACGAGTTCGTTGTAGTACCTTGCGGATTAACCAATGCACTAACAGTATTCATGAACCTCATGAATGGTGTATTCTAGAAGTACTTAGACCGCTTTGTACAAGTCTTTCTAGATGATATCTTCATATATTCCAAAAATGAAAGAGAACATGAGGAACACTTGCAAGTGGTGTTGTCCGCCTTAGAGAGAACAAATTGTATGGGAAGTTGTCGAAGTGTTCCTTCTTCCAGAAAGAAATTCACTATTTAGGTCATATCATTTCCGGTGAAGGAATCTCTGTGGACCCAGAAAAGGTAAATGCCATTATGGAATGGCCAATGCCGAAAAATTCTCATGAGGTAAGAAGATTCATGGGGCTAGCAGGTTATTATCAGAGATTTTTTGAAGGATTCTCTAAAATAGCGAAACCCATCACCAATTTGCAGCGCAAGGGGGTAAGGTATGAATGGTCAGAAGAATGCAATAGTGCATTCATCGAGCTTAAGAGGTTACTAACTAGTGCAACAATTCTACGAGTGTTGGATATGGAAAAGGAATTCACAGTCTGCACGGATGTCTTAAAGAAAGGGTTGGGGGTCGTGCTAATGCAGGATGGAGGAGTGACAGCGTATGTGTCAAGGAAGTTGAAGCAACACGAGGAGCTTTATGCTACTCATGATTTAGAGTTGGCAGTTGTAATGCTAGCTTTGAAACTTTGGAGGCACTATCTGGTGGGGTGAAACTTTGAGCTCAAAATGGACCATGAAAGTTTAAAACATCTCTTCACTCAAAGAGATCTTAATGTCAGGCAGAGGTGATGGAGTGATTTTATGAGTGAGTACGATTTTGGTATTTCGTACATCAAGGGGAAATAAAATGTGGTCACAGATGCCTTGAGTAGGAGACCATGTGTCGTCTCCTTGGTACCCTTAAAATTCAATATGAGGGAGCATGTGTTGACGCAACTCCTTGGAGATAGTTGGTATTTAAAGGTTACTTCAAACCTCTAGAGTGGGAGGCAATTAGATACAAAGTATGAAGGATATAGCCTGAAAGAAGATGGACTATTAATATATCAAGGAAGGAAGTACATTCCCAAAGGTGGGGATATTCGAAGCATCATACTTAATGAAGCCCATAGAGCACTTTATTGTGCGCATCCGGGTGTGAAGAAAATGTACACAGACATGAAGAAGATTTTCTTCTGGGTAGGCATGAAGCGCGATGTATTCCATTTCATCGCCAAGTGCCTAGAGTGTCAACAAGTGAAAGCTAACCACCACCACCCGACAGGTCTCCTACAACCGCATGATGTCCCCATGTCCAAGTGGGAAGTCATTTCTATGGATTTTGTTGTGGGGTTTCCGCTCACATCTCATATACACAATTCCATTCTTGTGATAGTTGATAAGTTGACCAAGAGTGCTCATTTTATTCCAGTTAGAGACACTTACGATGTCACTGATGTGGCACGCGTGTTTGTAAGTGAGGTCATCCGTTTGTATGGGATACCCAAGAATATCATTTCAGATAGGGACTCCAGATTCACCTCGAGGTTTTGGACAAGTTTGCAGTCAACATTGGGGACACAATTGAACTTAAGCACAACTTATCATCCCAAAACAGATGGGAAAAATGAGAGAGTAAATCAGGTTATGGAAGACATGCTTAGGATGTATGTTATGGATAATCAAACCCATTGGGAGAAGTACCTACCTTTGGTAGAGTTTGCCTACAATAACAGTTTTCATAGATCCATCAGAATTCCACCCTACGAAGCTCTGTATGGAAAGCCATGCAGAACACCGTTGAGTTGGGAAAGATTAGAAGATCGAGTGACAATTGGGCCAAAATTGATTCAAGAGATGGAGGAACAAGTGATACATATTAGGCAGAGACTAAAGGGAGCACGTGATAGACAAAAAATTTATGTTGATGCACATAGGACTGACCGAAGTTACAAAGTGGGAGATCAAGTCTTCATTCATATCAGGCCTAATAAGAGTACCATTCGGTCCGAGAAGGGGACAAAGTTGTCACCTCGATTTATAGGACCGTTCAAAATCCAAGAGGAAATTGGACCTTTTGCCTATCGTCTCGTACTGCCATCCCACTTGCATAAAACTCATAATGTTTTTCATGTATCTGTTCTACATCATTATGTTGCTGATGAATCACATAAACTAAATTGGAAGGAATTGCAGGTATCGTACACGGGAACCCTCACAATAGAACCATTACACATATTGGACCGTAGAGTCCGACAGCTCAGGAACTGTCCGGTAGACCAAGTTAAGGTCCAATGGGACAAGTATAGTCCATGATCTGCTATTGGGAGGATGCCGAGACATTACGACTAGATTACCCCTCACTTTTTTTACCACCTCGAGAATATGTTTCTTGAAGGTTGGGTGTTTGTAACACCACCTTTTGACTTAGACAACTAGGATTACATGAGGCCTAATCACCTTTATTTTCTATTCACTATGAAACTATTAATGTTACACTTGAAATTTTAAGACGTATGAACCTATATGAATGTTTAACGTTATTTGAATGATGATGGATATGATGCAATCTATTATGTGAATCTAAATTCTATGAATGTTTAACGTTATTTTAATGATGATGGATATGATGCGATCTATTATATGAATGTAAATTCTATGAATGTTTAATGTTATTTGAATGATGATGGATATGATGCAATCTATTATGTGAATGAAAATTATATGAACGGTTAACGGTAATTGAATTATGGGGATATTATGCGATCTATTTCTAACTTGAAAATTTTGATATTTAAAGTTGTTGGTATGTGGATATTGAATTGAGATTATGGTCGAATGCATTTACATGATGATAATGCATAGATATGTATGAGTTTGTGTTATAGACTAATCTGCAGGTCAATGGGCTATGAAATAGCCAAAGGATAATGGTAATAAAAGTGGATGTCATGACCACCGACCGAGAAACAATATGGTATGAATCTTTGTATGTGAAATTATGTTGGTTCGAATGCATTGCTATGATATGTGGACCAGTGCAGGTTTTTCAAGTGGTGAGACTGTCTAAAACTGAATATATGATGACAAAATTCCCAACAACACAGTGCCACTATATATTATTTGTAGGGTGTGGACCTTAGTCCTATTAGAAGGGGTGGAGGTATTTTCCACCGTATATCCTCTGAAACCTAGAATCATGGGAGGATGGTGTTAGCTCACGCTCCCCTAGACATGTGATGATGACTGTCAGTTGCCTGTTGGGGAAGCTTGGTCAAGATAGTGACACTTCCGCTTACGGGTTCTATTTGGAGTTAGGTCAATATAGTTAATGCTCCAAGATAGTCTAGCAGAGGAAGGATAGGGATGGAAAATGGAAGTAAGTTAGGGAGGAAGGATGAATAGCAATAGTTGAGAGGGTATGAGGATTTTCCTTATAGTGGAATTTATTGTTTTCCCTTCTGAAAAGAAAATATGTATATATGTATATTCATAATTACTTAACTGAACTACGATTGTCTAAATAAACGTTGTTGAGCTAGATTATTGTAATTAAGGGATTTCACAAACATTTAATTGGTTTATTATCTTTTATAAAATGAATAGTCTTGTTGATTGGATTGGATGCATACAAGAATTACTATAGGTGTGATAGTTATTGTCATTAGTACATGCACGAAACTTGTATGTGCTAGCTACACATGAATTTCTTGCACATGTACACTAGTATGTATGAGTTTTCTTTTTCTTACTTAGTGATATGTTGTTTATTGGATATGACTGTATGAACCTCGTGTCATTTCCCTTGTTTTGTAAATTAACCTAACTTCGGGATGAAGTTTCTTGAAGGGTGGGTGTATGTAACAACCCTAATTAATTATTTAATAAATATTAGTTTAATAAGTATTAGTATAATAAATATTATTTTAATGAATTATTAAAATAAGATTTTCTTTGAAGACTTTATTATAATATGATTGTCATTGGTAGTTGAACCAATTTATGGGAGGGATAATGTGGTTGAGTGATTAATGAGGGGAAGGCAATTGGATAATGGAGGAGAAGGAAGATAAGGCAAGGGAGAGGACTCGGGAAGGGGGATCTTTTGGGGGGTTGAGTAATATTTTCATATTAGGAGAAGGTGAGAAAAATTGGGAGAGGGGAAGGAGAAGGGAGGAAGCAGTTTGGGACTGTGTATCTGTTATGCATATGTTTTGTGCTTACAACTAACTTGAGGACTCTCATAGGGGGGCATGTGTTGCTGGGAATTTTGGGCTCGAGGGCCAGGAAACCGTAAGGAATCCTGGGGCTAGGGAGTCGGATAGGTTGTTCCTAGCTGGTTGGGAGGTTAATCAGTTTGGGCAGGATTCATCAACCTCAGTCCAGGTTCAGTTTAGCATCAGTTTGAGGTAAATACATTTCATTATCTTTATTATTATGTTGTTGTTCATTATTATTATGTTGTTTTTCATGCTGTTCATTATTGTTATGTTTCCACTATTATTATGCTGAACATGTTGTTCCTTATTGTTTATTATGATGTTCATTTTTTTCATTCTACTAAACATTGTGATTATGCTAAATAGTAAATAAAGAAGAAAATATCGTAGAATTTCTATATTTAGATTTTTTTTTTTTTTATGTTTTATGAGGCTCTATATGCACAGGCCTTACAGGATCTAAGGAAACAAATCAGTCACAGAACTCTAGGATCAGATAAGCCATATCTATTCTCAAAAGTATGAAATTTCTATAGTTTTTCTAGTTCACAAGGATCGTTGTGGGTCACATGCAATGCAACCTATGATGATCGTTGCGTGACTATTATATTGCAACAGGCGACAACTGCAGATTTTTTTTTTGAAAAGATGGATATGCTTCAGATCTATCATATCTATCTAATCTGAGAGATATAACCTTTGGAGGAGTATAGGGAGGACAAATTCAATCACAAAAAAAAAATGATTTTGTGAGGAATTCTAAACTAGAGAAGAATCAAAGATTCTTCTCTAGTGTAGTCACCAGTTCTGTTATTGAATAAATATCACCAGTATAGTAATTTAGATCTCCCTAGGACCTTACTATTGATCTTAGATAGACACTGGGGCTAGACTTCTAATAATTTCCCCAGATGTAAGAAAATTATTTTCCTTTTAATCAAGAAGGGCAATAAACGTACCTTTAAATCAAAGGTTTTCTTCGTGTATCTGGATGATGAAACTCCTGAGATCCATCTCCAAATCCTGCAATATGATTCCTGCACATAAGGAGACAAATTAAAACTATTGATCTACTTGCTCTTATAATGTTAGGAGAATTCAATTCACTAGATCTATCTTGATCTAGTTAACACAAGACCGGATATAAGCATTTGCAAACAAAATACAAACACATTTAGGAGAAAACCAATGAACTATTCATTAACATGTAGGAATACATCAAACAAAATACCTTGGATGTGAAAGAATTCCCCTTTTCTCCTTGCTCCTTGCTTCTCCTCAGCTTCTTGATCAAACTAAGAAATCTGATTATGGTTATTGTGGATAGAAAAATCACCTCTGCAACTAGACAACATAACTCTGCAAATGATTCTTCCTCTTCTTACTCAAGACTTTCCTTATTTATATGGATCCTTGGAAGGGGCTTGGGAGAGCTTCTAGATCTTCTATAACCTCATAGAAACTCGAATGATGTGAGTTCCTAAGCTCATGCCACGAAGATACAACTCATCCATCACTCATCTCTTTGTAACTAATTGAATTTAGAAGGTTACAAGGATCATCTCCTGTTGCACTATAGATGACCAATGACGATCGTTGCATGGCGTCTCCTATAGGTCCTGCGACGACCGCAAAAAATGTCCCAAATCTCAAGCAAGCTTTGGATTTCATCTTTTGTTGGATTCCCTTTTGGCATGTAGGGTGGAAATTAAGGTTGTACAAGGTAGAATGTACATATCAACAACTAACTAATTTATTTATTGTTTAATCACTAACATTTGAGAGCACATAAATGCTTAGACAATGCCTTTTAAATAAGTGTAGACTAAATGTTGACTTTTTGGAGTTTTTACGTGCATATTTTCCGATCAATTTTTACTGAAATCCGGAAAACAATTATTGGAACTCCATATTTGAGTGATTGAGTCCATATAATTGGAGTACCCTAAGGTTTTTTCAGAGTGTTGAATCCATTTATGCATTCAAAAATGCAATTTAAAAAACAAAAAATAGTGATTTCTCCAATATCCGTTTCACCGGATTTCGGTGAAAATATTCAAAAAGTTGAATGTTTAAACAATGCCTTTTAAATAAGCGTAGTCTAAATGTTTGACTTTTTGGATTTTTTACAAGCATATTTTCCGATCATTTTTTACTGAAATCCGGTCAAAGATAGTTGGAAATCCATATTTGAGTGATTGATTCTATATAATTGGAGAACCTTGAGGGGTTTTCAGAGTGTTGAATCGATTTATGCATTCAAAAATGCAATTTAAAAAACAAAAAATAGTGATTTTGCCAAGATCTGTTTCACCAGATTCCGATGAAAATATTCAAAAATTTGAATGTTTAGGCAATGCCTTTTAAATAAGTGTAGTCTAAATGTTCAACTTTTTGGAGTTTTTATGGGTATATTTTTCAAGCAATGTTTACTAAAATCCGGTCAAAAATTGTTGGAACTCCAAATTTGAGTGATTGAATCTATATAATTGGAGTACCCTAAGGTTTTTTTAAAAAGTTGAATCTATTTATGCATTCAAAACTGCAATTTAAAAAACAAAAAACAATGATTTTGCCAAGATCTATTTCACCGAATTCTGGTGAAAATATTCAAAAAGTTGAATGTTTAGACAATGCCTTTTAAATACATAAAGTATATTCATGATATTTTTAATATTTCGATAAAATAGTTTTGAATACTTAAAAGTATAACAAACATGAAGTTTCAAAATCAAAACATAAATTAATAATATTAATAATAGTTTAATAAAGTAGTTTGTAATATTATAAAATAAAATAGTGCTCTCTATGAAACAAATCAGGAATCAAGCCAACATCTCTTTTGGGAATGTCCCTTTTCTATAAAAGTATGGGAATTTGTTTACAGAGACATGATTCACCCAATAAGGTGGCCCTCTAATTATAGCTCTTGTCTGGGACATTGGGAAAAATATTACCAAGGATCCTTTCATGGAAAGCCAGTTTTAAAAAGGTTGTGAAAATCCATGCCCAAATTTGTGTGTTGAAAGATTTGGTTAGCAAGGAATACATTTATATTCTAAGATAAAAATTCTCAACCCAAAAATGTTGCATGTAAGGCCACAACCCAGCTGACAGAGGTAATGAACATAAAAAATTTGAGCATAGAGAATCTGATTAATTGGAGGTTTGGATCTCAAAATCCAATCTTCATCCTTCTCATAGTTATTTGTAGGGATCTTGCTGGAAGCTTCACTCTTCCTTCAAATTTGACCACTAGATCCAAATCCAACTAGACCATAATTTGTGCTTTGATGGATCTTCTAAAGGAAATTCATGGGAGACAGGTGTGGGTGGGGGGGTTCTCTTTGAACCCGAAGGAAAAATAATCTTGAATTTCTACTGGAATCTAGGGAAGGAAACCAACAATAAATCTGAGGCTTGTGCCCTTCTAAAAGGTATTCATTTGGCAAAGAAGAGACAAATTCAAACTCTGAACGTAGTAGGAGATTCGAAGGCGATCATAAGAATGATGATCTCAGGTTCCAATCCAAAAAATCTGAGTCTAAAAAGGGTCGTAGACAAAATTCGCCTCTTCTCGAGGACCTTGAAGGTAAAAGAAATTCATGTCCTTAGAGGTAATAATGTCGAGGTTGATAAAATGGCCAACTTGGCCATAGGAAACCCACCCTGAACCTTAGGAGTGGATGGTGAGGAATGTATAGCCCCCTCCCCCACCCCCCCAATGATCGTCGCTTCCAATATGACCAAGACCCACCGCACGTTGGGGATTTTAGATGGAAAACATAGAACCTGCATGTGATTCAACACGTGGAGAAGGTAGATGGCAGGAGTTAAGGAACAATAGGTGATCAATGATGCTAACAGGAAATGGTACACCCACTTCATCATGGAAAGGGGTGGTAACTTCACCCACTCATTCGAACTCATGTGTAGCAGGAATATGAAAGCTCTAGATTAGATGGGTCGAGTGTGTAGTAGGCTCGACACAACATAGAGATGTTTGACTGATGAAAAATTCAGTCCTTTGTTTGGGTTTGCGAAGGATCCAAGTGCAGTAACCCAGGAAAGCAGAGTACTTCCCAGATCTTCTCATTATTCTGTCAATTGGGTCCTTCCCTATCTGTCTGTCATGAATTCACCAGTGTTTGTGATTTGAGGGATTATAAATCAACGCTCATGGCCTAAATTCCCTGTATTGTGGTCTTCTCAATTTCTCCTTGGGTTCATTCTAGTGTTTTTCCTATGCTCCTTCCTTGAATTCTCTCTTGCATCCCCTCTGAGCTTCCTCTTTTCTCTGTGTTTTCCAGCTCCACTCTATCTGGGTGAAGATTCTTCCCTTTCCACTCCTAGTCCCATTGATTCCCCATTCACTTTCGGGTTTTTGTGTGTCCCCCCTCGCCACACTCTTTTCAAGTGTCACCAACCTGTTAGCACCATGGATAACAGGGAAAATTCTCTCAAGGCGCCAAGGGCCACAAAATATTTGGATTATATTGTAGGGAAAGGACAACAAGATTCAGAGAAGGAATCTTCTGGGTGCCAAAAACTGAGAATTCATCTCGGAGCAATCAGCTCCACGATGACTTTCGAGCTTAAAACTCTCTCACAACACAGATATCTCATTCAAATATTGCAGGACGAAGTGTTCGCTCAACGTAGCCAAATTGAGGACCAACACAGTCAAATGGAGAACCTGCAAGGACATCTAGATTGGATGGAGAACAACTCTAAGAAGCCCAACAACCCCGACAACACTTAGGAAGCATCAAGAAATCTATCAACGACCACTGTGAATCAAGTTATCGACCTCAACAAGCCACCAATGGATGCAAATTGGGCGCGACATGAACATCTGGAGGTCAAACAGGAATCAGGTAGGTGATACTCTAATTTTTAAGAGTTATGTTTTATTTAACAATATGTATAAATGAAGTTTTTTATAGGTTGTATTCCATGAAATACAACAAAAAAGTCATAGTTAGGAAAGTTGTCAAATCTGTGGACACAAATTTTGTAATAACAATCTCAATTTTCAAAGAAACTAAATTTTGAAGGCCTAACAATGCCTTTTTTTGTACTAAAGTGGATTGGATTGATCCACACCTTTTTAATACAAAATTCCCCGATTCTTGTAAAAAAAATATTATAAAATAAAACAAACATTAAAATATAAAATTTAATAATATTAATAATAGTGTAATAAAGTAGTTTGTAATATTATGAAAAAAAATAATAATAATAACTTATAAATATTAGATTAAAATATAAAAATATTAACTTTGAAGAGAAAAAGTTTTTTTTCTTAAGAATCATATATTTCTATGTCCCTTAAAAGAATTATGATATAACAATATGAATTATGTACGTTCACTCATATTAGTTTATGGCTTTGTCTAAACATTTGAATTTTTGAATTTATGAAATTACCATTTTCTGTTGTTAAAATTGCATTATTGAATGTATAAGTGGATTCAACACCTAAAAAACCCTTGGGACACTCGAATTATACATATTCAATCATTCGAATATGGAGTTATTTTCTCTCAACTTAAAAGGATAGCGCAAACTTGATTGGAAAGTCATAGTAGTGGCTTTCCAGATGATGGAAGAGGATTGGACTTTCATGTTTGGGGTGTGGATCTAGTCTTTGATAGATAGATGGCTGAGATATTTTTTCTTCATGACTTATGCTAGTATCCCTTTCCATGAATCAATTTCCACATGTTCTTGGCTGCAAGGGATTTGGAGAAAAGGAAAATATTTTTGAGGCCCCAACCTCTTTGTCTTTTAGGATGGCCAGCCAATGTCATTCCTTTCTTCTCCTAGTTTCCTGTCCATATGAGTTTGTAGAAAAGTTGGTGAATTTTGTCCTGGATCCATTTAGAGATCCAAGCCAAAGACATCCAAAAGACCAGAATGGCCTCAAGGACAAAGTTTACCACAACAATATGACCTCCACAAGATAACCATCTATTACACCAAGTGTTTAGTTTTCTTTCAGTCTTGGCTATGAGCCATTGCCAATCTCCCTTCAAGTATAGGTTTTCCTTTAAGCGGAACCCCAGATACTTGAGACCGAGCTCAAAATCTGAGGTCATGAAGGGGAAATTTTGGGTTAAGTAGTGATTTTCTTGCTCAGAGAGACCGTAGCTTATTACCATAGAATTGGAGGATTATATTAGTATTCCTATGGCTATGCGAAACTGTTCTAGTATTTCTTTGAGTTTATCCACCATATGTTTTGAGTTGTCACAAAAGATTAGGATGTCATCCACAAAAGGTAAATGTGAAACATAGTAAGAATTTCCAATTAGAATATTTTGAAAGAGTCATTTGTTGTCGATGCCTTAAAAGCCTTGATTAATCCTTTTGTGACTAGGAGGAATAGTAGAGAGGAGAGAGGAAAACCCCGACGAACGTCTTTTCCAGAGTTGAAGAAAGATGAGTTCAATCCATTGATTAGGACTATTAAGGTCATAGAGTAGATGCAAGCCATAACCCAAGCCACAAAGTGTAGGTTGAATCCCATATGGATTAGAATGAGTTAGAGGAAAATCCAACTAACTTTGTCGAAGGTCATGGACAATTCAAATTTGACTCTCACAACCTTCAATTTTTTTTTTTTTGGTCGTGTGTAACCCTTCATAGGAAACACCAATTGCCTCGTGTATTTAGCACCCTTCAAGGAAGCTAAACTACTCTTGAGAGACCTTCTTAGAGAGAGTTTCTTTGATCCCATGAGATATGATTTTGGAGATGGTCTTATATATGGCACTATAAAGTGAAATTCGGTGGAAGTTCTCAAAACTTGTGGGGTTGTCTATCTTTGGGATAAGCATAGTGAATGTGGTGTTGAAGGAAACCATGACCTTCTTTGAAAGACGAGTTGCTTCTACTACCCTGCATAAATCTGCCTCAATGAATTCATAGCAACTGATAAAGAATTCTATGGGTCGCCCATCTGGACCTTGACTCTTATCCTTCTAAAATTTGTGAAGGGTTTTGAGAAGTTCCTTTATCGCTACTTCTGCCATGAGATGGTGGTTATCTTCCATATCAATGAATATGGAAAATAAACTATATATTCTAAAAATGGCATCAATTGTGGCTCTATTGTCCTCTTTAAAAAAAATTGGAAGTGGGAGATCCCTTCCAAAGTGATGTCACTAATATTTTCAACCCAGGACTTGCCCCCTTTGTCATTTTCTCTGATTGAGTTGGAATTTTTCTTACACTTAGCATAGTAATGGAAGAATTTTATGTTTCATCATTGGCCTCTAGCCATATTTCTCCTCTTTTTAGGCACCATTCCTTTTCTTTATCTATCGACAACTTTCTTCTTTTATTTTCCCACTGGAAAAGCTCCTCTTTTTGTGCATCCAAAATAAATTTGAATCCTTCTTAAGAGAGTCTAGAGGAGATGGCTTCCTCTGCCTATTAGAGGAGCTTTTCATCTTTTTCTCATTTGTGTTTAAACTATTTGATAGCGAATTGTTTAGCCATAGGTTCAAATAGAACTAAATGGATGCGGATTCTTGAAGCGAATTGTTGAAAGGGACCCATGCATTCTTAAGAATTTGGATGAAATCCTTTTTTTTATCCATTTTGTGTTTAATTTGAACAGGCTGGGGGATTTTCCTATAATAGGGGCCACTTCCAACATAATTGGGTTGTGGTCAGAGTCCCCTCTCGATTACACCCATTGCTTGATTTTAAGAGAGTCATCCAGAACATCTTTTGGAACTAAGAATCTATTGAGTCGTTTGGCTATCCGAGCCTCCCCTATCCTTCTATTAGTCCATGTGGGGGTAAGATTGGCAAGATCAATGCCAAGCAGACCAAGTTGTTCCAAAATTCTTACAAAAAAATATGAGAGAATATTTGGTTGGGCCACTGCCCCCATATCTTAGAGATGCTAGAGATGCCTGGAGTAAAATTAAAATCTCCTCCCAAAATTATCATTCCTTACCAAAACCATGACTTTGAAAAAAGACATTCCCAATACTCATGTCGATCTGTATAGGGCCTATAGATATTCAAGCAGTTGAAAACTTTCCTTTAATCAAGAGAAGAAAGGGAGCCAACCAATCTTGAATGAAAATCCCACAAATTATAGAGAAAAAAACATTTTTATTCCACCCTATAACCAACCCTCCTAAACTACCTAAAACATCCATGGAACTTAAGTCCCATCCTTTAAATATCTTAGAGAGGTTTTGAACAAATTTTCCTTAGTTTGTCATGATCTTGTGCAAGAGGATGACATTTGGATTGTGAGTGTTAATTAACCTCCTTAAGGCTAATTTCCTCGAGGGATTGGCCAACCCTCTACAGATTAGGGAGAGGAAGATCATTTTATATGAAATTTTAATTTCATTTAAAAGACTTAATTTTTTTTATAATAATAAAAACTTTTTGGCGATTATTTATAATCAACATTTTAATCCATATTTTGAATTAAATTTAAAAAGCAAAAAAATTGATTTGGAGTGTAATTTTTTTAATTTATCTCATAGTATGATTTTAAGATGCAAGTTTTTGGATTGATACGATCATATTCTTATTAAGATTAAGAAATTTTTATTTTTTTTAATGTAATGTTATGAGTTATTTATTATTATTATTTAATGGTGATAAAATCTATTACAAATTAATTTTAATTATTAATCATCAGTTTTTATGTAATGTTTTATTAATTATTAGTTTTTTTTATGTAATGTTATGGGTTATTGGAATTTTTTTTTTCTTTTTATTATGGTGGTAAAATCTATTACAAATTAACTATTAATCAATAATGAGGATGGTGATTATTGACTATTATTTTTTAATGTGGGTTGATTCATCATCATTATTCTAGGAAAACCACATCATCTGAAATGAATTATTAGTGGTTTCTATGGGGATAGACTTTCACTCTTGCCAAATGTCTTTGGGGTTTGGGTTGTTAACCTGTTTCCTTACATCCAAGGAAGATGAGCTCTTATCCAATAAGATGCAATTTTAGATCTTATTCCTAGACCAAAAGGCGGTTTCAACCTAGATATTATCTGCAAGAAATCCAATGCCCCTTGTATGAGACCAAATACTACCCCGAGTTGTAATTTAACCTTTTAGCTAAAAAAAATTATCTTAAAAATTCTATCCACATAATTAGAAATATATTTACATCCATATGAAATGTTTTTATGTGAATGATTTAGGTTCAAGCTTTCACAAACATAGCATCTTAGAGCAATGTATTTGTTGATTAACCATGTTTTATATGCATGATGTATTATAATTTAATTTATTTTATTTTGAATAAATTTGTTGAAGTTGACTTTTTTTTTTAAATAATTTTAAAGAAGAGATCATTAAAGTTAATTTTGAATAAATTATTTAAACTATAAATTTCATAAATTATACGAAAATTAATCACAATTTTTTCTTTATATTATGATTTAAGTTAATGTGAATATTGATGCATATTGTTAATTAATATAATAATGAATATATATATATATCTATATATATATATATATATATATATATATATATATATATATATATATATATATATATATATATATATATATATATATATATATATATAATATAATATAATATTTGTTGTAAAATTATCTATAAACATAAAGAAAAAGTTAGAATTTAAAACAAAAAATAGTGATTTCGTCAAGATTTGTTTCACTGGATTCTGGTGAAAATATTCAAAAATTCGAATGTTTAGGCATTGCCTTTTAAATAAATGTAGTCTAAATATTCGATTTTTTTGAGTTTTTATGGGCAGATTTTTCGATCAATGTTTACTGAAATCTGATAAAAAATTGTTGGAACTCCATATTTGAGTCATTGAATCTATATAATTGGAGTACCCTTGAAGTTTTTTCAGAGTTGTTGAATCCATTTATACATTCAAAAATGCAATTTAAAAAACAAAAATTAATGAATTCGCCAAGATCTGTTTCACCGGATTCCAATGAAAATATTCAAAAAATCGAATGTTTAGACAATACCTTTTAAATACATAAAGTCTATACATAATATTTTTGTTTAGAAAATACCTTTTAAATACATAAAATCTATACATGAGATTTTTGTTTAGACAATACTTTTTAAATACATAAAGTCTATACATGAGATTTTTAATATTTCAATAAAATAGTATTTGAATACTTAAAAGTATAACAAACATGAAATTTCAAAATCAAATCATAAATTAATAATATTAATAATAGTGTAATAAAATAGTTTGTAATATTATAAAATAAAATAGTGCTCGTTGTCAAAGAAATCAAGAATCAAATCAACATCTCTTTTGGGGTGTCCCTTTTCTATAAAAGTATGGGAATCTGTTTAAGAGAAATGATTCACTAGATAAGGTGTCCCTTAATTATAGCTCTTTCCTGGGACATTGGGAAAGATATTACCAGGGATCCTTTTATGGAAAGCCAATTTTCAAAAGGTTGTGGAAATCCATGCCTAAATTTGTGTATTGGTAAATTTGGTTAGCAAGGAATAAATTTATATTTCAGGCTAAAACGTTTCAACCCCAAAATGTTGCACGTAAGGTTATAGCCCAACTGACAGAGGTAATGAACATCAAAAAATCTAAGCATAGAGGATCTGATTAATTTGAACACTTATGAGAAGGCTTGGATCTCAAAATTCAATCTTCATCCTTCTCATAGTCCCTATTCTTTGCAACAATCTTGCTGGAAGCTTCACTCTCCCTTCAAATTTGACCATTGGATCCAAAGCCAACCAGACCGCACTATGTGCTTTGATGGATCTTCTAAAGTAAATTCAGGCGAGGCAGGTACGGGGGGGTTCTCTTTGAACCCAGAGGAAAAATAATCTTGAATTTCTATTGGAATCTAGAGAAGGAAACCAACAATAAATCTGAGGCTTATGCCCTTCTAAAAGGTATTCATTTGGAAAAGCATCAACAAATTCAAACTCTGAATGTAGTAGGAGATTCAAAGACAATCATAAAAATGATGATCCTGGGTTTCAATCCAAAAAATATGAGTCTAAAAAGGGTCATAGAGAGAATCCGCCTCTTCTCAAGGACCTTGAAGGTAAAAAAAAATCATGTTCTGAGAGTTAATAACATCGAGACTGATAAAATGGCCAACTTGGCCATAGGAAAACCAACCAGAACCTTAGGAGTGGATGATGAGGAATGTATAGG
>JZKD02S0808264.1:120648-134981 GCA_000966675.3 Picea glauca | reverse complement strand
CATTTTGAAAAGTTTGATTTATTTATGAAAGATGAACAAATCTTATTATTATAGTAAAAAAAAGCATTTCCAATTATGGAAAACCCTCAAATGGGATTGTCTTGTAAAATCACTAATATGATATCAAAAACATATTTACATTCTAGTTTTGTAAAGTTATGACCATGGGTTTGGGCAAAAGAGAGGGGAGAGGATGAGAGTAGTTATGACTATGTGAAAAACTATATGATATATTAAATAACTTTGACATATAAATCATCAATATGATATCAAAAGAAAATTTACATTATAGGTTTGTAAAGTTATTACCATAGGTTTGTAAAGTTATTACCATGGGTTTGGGCAAAAGAGAGGAGAGAGGATGAGAGTAGTTATGACTGTGTAAAAAACTATGTTTTAGTATGACAGATTAATTAACTTTTACATAGAAGTAGGATAGGAAATAAGTGAGGAACAATTCATATAGAAAGTTAATTATTTGTTTAAGAATGTTATTTTAGTTAGGATTATTAGTTTAGATAAATGGAATGGTTATCTAGTTTTTAAATAAAATTAGAAAATCTTAAAAAGGAGAAGTCAAGTAGGTTCAATAATTAAATTAAGATTTAATCTTGTGATTGATATTATGGTAGGATTATTTGGGAACTAATTTTGAAAGTGATAAACAATGGTAAGATCTCTTAATTATATTATATTTAAATTAGGTATGTTCTTAATTTTTTGAAAGAGAAATAAAAAATAATAATATAATAAAATTAGATTTTGAAATTAATATTACTTGAATTTGAAATATTTTCCTAAAAAATAAACAAAAGTTGTTTTATTATCTATATAATGAAAAGAAACAATGTAAACAAACAATAATAAATAAATGTAAGTATGAAAATAAATGATGTATAAAACAAACAATAATAAATAAATGCAAGTATGAAAGTAAATGATGTACAAAACAAATAATAATAAATAATTTATTATCTAAATAAACAATGTAAACAAACAATAATAAATAAATGTAAGTATGAAAATAAATGATGTATAAAACAAACAATAATAAATAAATGCAAGTATGAAAGTAAATGATGTATAAAACAAATAATAATAAATAAATGCAAGTATGAAAGTAAATGATGTATATGTGCTCTAGATAGAAGGAAGCCTTTTAACTAAAAAGTTGAGTGTCAAAGTCTCCCCTTGAGATGAAAGGATGAGAAGAAGACCAATCGAAGTGTGAAGAGAGGGATGCTTCACTATAAGATAAGATCTTCAACCCCCAAATCAAAGAGTGAAGACTAGAGCTAGCAAGTAAAGGTCATGAACAATGCCGAAAACACCTCCTTAAGCAAGGAGGTGATAGAGATAGAAAACCATTGGGGATCAAAGAGCATGTCAGAGTAATAGTACAAAGTAATTTACAAGAGAATAAACTTGTGTAATCCTAAATTAAATGAGTCAATTTGAAAAATAAATGAGAGGGAGTAACTTTTTTTTCTTTGCTAAGCAAAACTTCATATGGAAATCCAAGAGATGTTTCCCCACATTCATGAATGACATCCCTAGTAAACAATTGATGTAGACTAGTGCACCTCACCCAAAAGATTCGAATCGAGCATCTATCAGAAGGGAACTAGCCAAATTCTCAATGACATTGGCAATAACCTGTGAAACTAACCCCTTAAACTAGAAAGAAACAACCTAGTTATTATATCTATTAGTTATTGAACAATCTAGCAACCCAATACATAAAATTATGATACACAATCTTCTTTGTAATGATCTAAAATTGTACATGTTTACTTCTTAATCATAAAGAAAAAGAAACAATATACACACATTACATTGAAAACAAATCATTTATAATACAACAAAATGATAAACACTATATATAATATAACAAAATAAGTGGTTAGCATAAACACTACACACAATACTAATGTGCATACTAATGTGCATAGAGATATCTATAATAAGTAGAGTACAAAAAGAGAAAAAAAAAAGGATAACAAATCACTAAATATAACTTAAAAAAAAAATCACTCATAGCAAAAGAGTGTGGTCTCAAAGTGGTTCCTATCCATTTTTAGCACCGTTTAAAATATGAAGGTGCACTACAATGCTAATGTTCAAGGTAGGCTAGATAAAAACCAAGGTCAATAGAGGTTTAAAATTTGAAGGTGCATTACAATGTTAATGTTTAGGGTAGGTTAAAGTGGTTACTATCCATTTTTAGCACCGTTTAAAATATGAAGGTGCACTACAATGCTAATGTTCAAGGTAGGCTAGATAAAAACCAAGGTCAATAGAGGTTTAAAATTTGAAGGTGCACTACAATGTTAATGTTTAGGTTAGGTTAGATAAAAACCAAGGTCAATTGAAGTGGTTTGATCTAATGATTGTGAGTTAGGTTTTGTAGTTTCTTCATATGGGTTTAAATTTTTTATGAGATTTTGGTCTCTTGTGATAAAATTAGAAGGGTAGGTGTCTTCATGAGTGGGATTCTCTTTTGAGTGTGTTTTTATACATCTTAACCCTAGCCAAGCCATAAGTTTCATGCTATATGCTGACTTTCAAGTTGAGGGCACTAGCTTAGGGTTTAGAGTGATAACCATTTATATGTTTCAACTTGCTAAACCCATTTATACATTCAGAAATGAAATTTAATTAACAGAAAATTGTTATTTCACTTGTATTTATATGACATTCATATGGCTGGATTCCCACCAAAAAGGCCAAAACTTTGTCACCAGAAATAGATACCCACCACCTAAGAAAAGAAAGCAATATAATTGGTATTAGCATAGCGTGCCATAGAACTTAGAACTAACTGACATGATTTGATTTGAATTATTTGGAAAAACATCAAAAGAAAAACTTAAATACCCCTTATCAGTCAACAGTTCTGCCTCCAGGATGAAAAACTCTGAACATTAGGGAGAATTCACTGCAGTAATGTAATTGTAACGACAGGTATACGCCATCATATATCATTACAAAAAGTTGCAGAACTGTGAGAACCATTCAGGAAAGCAGTAGCTTTATACGACTTAAAGAAAAAGTCTGAAATGCAAGTTTAGTGCACGGGCCTGTCGATTATCATTTTAGACAGCAGCCTTTACAGCTTTGTAGTCATCACTTTCCCACCTTACGTACAAAACTGAGCTCCACTCTAAAACCTCTGCACTTTCAATTTAGAATGAGTTTTTCCAATGGACATCATAATGATCCTTCAAAGTGGGGAGCAGCGCCTTATTTGCAATTTATTCAATGAGAGAGAACTCCAGAGTTTAATAAATATAATGATTTACAGTTATATTAATAACGCCCAACTGAGACCACTTTTGGAACAATCCATCTCAGTAATTCTACTTGATACTTTCGATATGAGGATAGAAATGTAATTCTACTTGATAGGCATCTCGGTGTGTTATTTTTGCTGTACTCAAAAAGTTAGTGCAAATTTGATGGGAAAGCCACACTGATGGCTTTTCAGATGATGGAAGAGGACTGGACATTTTTGTTTGGGGAGCGGATCCAATTTCCATAGATAGATGGCCGAGATATTTGTTCTTCATGACTAATGCCTAATAGTCCTTTTCCTGAATCAGTCTCCATATGTTCTTGGCTGTAAGGGCTTTGGAGAAAAGGAAAAGATTTTTGAGGCCCCAACCTTTTTGTCTTTTAGGGATGGCCAACCAATGTCATTCCTTTCTTGTCCTAGTTTCTTGCCCATATGAATTTGTAGCAAAGTTGGTGAATTTTGTCCTAGATCCCTTTAGAGATCCAAGCCAAAGACATCCAAAAGACCAGAATGGCTTCAAGGACAGTTTACCACAACAAGATGACCTCCACGAGATAACCAACTATTGCACCAAGTGTTCAGTTTTCTTTCAGTCTTGGCTATGAGCCATTGCCAATCCCCCTTCAAGTATAGTTTTTCCTTTAAGTGGAACACCAGATACTTGAGACCGGGCTCAAAATCTGAGGTCATGAAGGGGAAAGTTTGGGTTAAGTAGTGATTTTCTTGCTCAAAGAGACCCTAGCTTATTACCAGAGAATTGAAGGAGTTTATTACCATTCCCATGGCTATGCGAAACTGGTCTAGGATTTCTTTGAGTTTATCCACCATATGTTTTGAGTTGTCACAAAAGATTAGGATGTCATCCACAAAAAGTAAATGTGAAACATAGTAAGAATGTCCAATTAGAATATTTTGAAAGAGTCATTTGTTGTCGATGCCTGAAGAGCCTTGATTAATCCTTTTGTGACTAGGAGGAATAGTAGAGGGGAGAGAGGACATCCCCAACGAACACCTTTTCCAGAGTTGAAGAAAGGTGAGGTCAATCCATTAATTAGGACTATGAAGGTCATAGAGTAGATGCAAGCCATAACCCAAGCCACAAAGTGTAGATTGAATCCCATATGGATTAGAATGAGTTAGAGGAAAATCCAACTAACTTTGTCGAAGGCCTTAGACAATTCAAATATGACTATCACGACTTTCATTTTTTTTGTTTTTTTCATGTGTAACCCTTCATAGGCAACACCAATTGCCTCATGTATTTATCACCCTTCAAGGAAGCTAAACTATTGTTGAGAGACCTCCTTAGAGAGAGTTTCTTTGATCCCGTGAGAGATGATTTTGGAGATGATCTTATATATGGTGCTATAGAGTGAAATTCAATGGAAGTTCTCAAAACTTGTGGGGTTGTCTATCTTTGGGATAAGCATAGTGAATGTGGTGTTGACGAAAACCATGACCTTCTCTGAAAGACAAGTTGCTTCTACTACCCTGCATAAATCTGCCTCAATGAACTCATAGCAACTGATAAAGAATTCTATGGGTCGCCCATCCGGACCTCGACTCTTATCCTTCTAAAATTTGTGAAGGGTTTTGAGCAGTTCCTTTATCGCTACTTCTGCCATGAGATGGTGGTTATCTTCCATATCAATGAATATGGAAAATAAACTATATATTCTAAAAATGGAATCAATTGTGGCTATGTTGTCCTCTTTAAAAAAAATTGAAAGTGGGAGACCCCTTCCAAATTGATGTCACTAAGATTTTCAACCAAGGACTTGTCCCCTTTGTCATTTTTCCTGATTGAGTTGGAATTTTTCTTACACTTAGCATAGTAATGGAAGAATTTTATGTTTCATCACTGGCCTCTAGCCATATTGCAACACTTTTTAGGCACCATTCATTTTCTTTATCTATCAACAACTTTCTTCTTTTATTTTCCCACTGGAAAAGCTCCTCTTTTTGTGCATCTAAAATAAATTTGAATCCTTCTGAAGAGAGTCTAGAGGAGATGGCTTCCTCTGCCTCTTAGAGGAGCTTTTCATGTTTTTCTCATTTGTGTTTAAACTATTTGATAGCCAATTGTTTAGCCATAGGTTCAAACAGAACTAAATGGGTGCGGATTCTTGAAGCGAATTGTTGAAAGGGACCCATGCATTCTTAAGAATTTGGATGAAATCCTTTTTTTTTTATCCATTATGTGTTTAATTTGAGCAGGCTAGGGGACTTTCCTATAATCGGGGCCACTTCCAACATAATTGGGTTGTGGTCAGAGTCCCCTCTTGATTACACTCATTGCTTGATTTTAAGAGAGTCATCCATAACATCTTTTGGAACCAATAATCTATTGAGTTGCTTGGCTATCCGAGCCTCCCCTATCCTTCTATTAGTCCATGTGGGGGTAATATTGACAGGATCAATGTCAAGCAGAGCAAGTTGTTGCAAAATTCTTACAAAGAAATATGAGTGAGTATTTGGTTGGGCCACTGACCCCATATCTTAGAGATGCTAGAGATGCCTAGAGTAAAATTCAAATCTCCTTCCAAAATTATTATCCCTTGCCAAAACCATGACTTTGAAAAAATACATTCCCAATACTCTTGTCGGTTTGTATAGGGCCCAAGATATTCAAGCAGTTGAAAACTTTCCTCTGATCAAAAGAAGAAAGGGAGCCAACTAGTCTTGAATGAAAAGATAAAAAAAGTGTATTTAGTTGGACCACTGACCCCATATCTTAGAGATGCTAAAGATGCATAAGTAAAATTCAAATCTCCTCCCAAAATTATCATCCCTTACCAAAACCATAACTTTGAAAAGAAACATTCCCAATACTCTTGTCGATTCGATTTGTATAGGACCCATAAATATTCAAGCAGTTGAAAACTTTCCTCCAATCAAAAAAAGAAAGGAAACCAAGTAATCTTGAATGAAAAGATCACAAATTATTAAAAAAAAAACATTTGTATTCCACCCTATAACCAACCCTCCTAAACGACCTAAAACATCCATGGAGCTTAAGTCCCATTCTTTAACTATCCTAGAGAGGTTTTGAACATTTTTTCCTTAGTTGGTCATCATCTCGTGCAAGAGTATGACATTTGGATTGTGAGTGTTAATTAACCTCCTTAAGGCCACAAAGATCATTTTATATGAATTTTTAATGAAAAATTCATGAAAAGAGTTAATTTTTTTTATAATAATAAAAAACTTTTGTTGATTATTTATAATCGTCATTTTAATGTATATTTTGAATTAAAATTTAAAAGTAAAAAAAAGTTGATTTGGAGTATAATTTTTGTAATTCATCTTATAGTATGATTTTAAGATGATATGATGATAATTTTTTAAGATTAAGAATTTATTTTATTTTATTTTTATTATTATTGTAATGTTATGGGTTATCTATTTTTTTATGATGGTAAAATCTATTAAAATTAATTATTAATAGTAAGTTTTTATGTAATGTTATGGATTATTAGAATTTTTTTTATATTATTATTATGGTGGTAAAATCTATTACAAATTAACTATTAATCAATGACAAAGATAGTAATTATTAACTATTATTTTTGAATGTGGGTTGATTCATCATCATTATTTTAGGAAAACCACACCATTTGAAATGAACTATTAGTGGTTTTTAAGGGAATAGACTTTCACTCTTGCCAAATGCTTCTAGGTCTTAGGTTGTTACCATGTTTCCTTACATCCGAAGAAGATGAGCTCTTAGCCAATAAGAGGCAATTTTAGATCTTATTCCTAAACCAAAAAGTGGTTTCAACCTAGATATTATCCGCAAGAAAACCAATGTCCCTTGTATGAGACCAAATACTACCCCAGCTACAATTTAACCTCTTGGCTAAGAAGATTTATCTTGAGAATTCTACCCACATTATTAGAAACATATTTACATCCATATGTAATGTTTTTATGTGAATGATCTAGTTTCAAGATTTCACAAACATAATATCTTAAAACAATGTATTTGTTGATTAAGTTTAACCATGTTTTATGTTTTATATTGAAGATGTATTGTAATTTATTTTGAATAAATTTGTTCAATTTAAATGTTTTTTAAAAATAATCTTAAAGAAGAGATCATTAAAGTTAATTTTGAATAAATTATTTAAACTATAAATTTCATAAATTATACAAAAATTAATAATATTTTTTTCTTTATATTATGATTTAAGTTAATGTGAATATTGATACATATTGTTAATTAATATAATAATGACTATTATATAATATTATATTAAGATGTCTCATATATATATATATATATATATATATATATATTCAAAATCCAATATATAATTAGATATATGAAATATTTATTGTGAAATTATCTACAAATATAAAGAATAAGTTAGAATTTAAAACAAGAGAAATAGTTGCGAAGTAGCTAGTCTTTGTTTGATTAAATAAAATAGATAAGTGGTACCTAGTGGAACAAGTCGACATTGTTTTAAATTGTGTATTTGATAAAATTAGGTGCAAAGTTCTCCTATTTTTTACTATTTCATGGAAGCATGAGCCATTTTTAGTCCCAATTGAAGCTTTTACAGAGCAAAGGTAAAACCCATTGCATTTGAGCCTAGCATCAGAAACAAGCTAATGTTCGATTAAATGATATTATTATTTTTTAATATAATTTAACTCATTATCTACTATGTATTCCTGCAAAAACATCCTTACAAATTCTTTTGAAATTTAACTCATTTATGTAAATAAATAGAGAAATTGTTATATTTTTTTTAACAAATAGATCCACATTTTTTCATTATGACAATAGGTACCACTGAAATTACCCATCTATATTATCTATCTATCTTATATGGCTTAAGTCCTAGTAAACCACTATAATTTCCCATCACTACTTCGGGTCCATGCAGGGTTCTTAGGTAACAAATTAATTAATCTCGAGAGCCCACATGATTCCTAGGCAATCGATTAAATTTCTTTCAAGTTATGGTGTTTATTTGTTTAGCATCCCACATGCACATATTTGTTTATTTAGCATACCAATATGCACATTCATGCATATTATCACCAATATTTATCATGAGTATGTATACATAAATCGAAGAGATAACATTCACCTACCGTTCATCATAATTGTAATTATTATATTGTCCATATAAACAATTCTAATCATTCTTCAAATAATCATTAAAATAAAATATCACTTCCAATGTAGCTAGAGGAACGTCTCACATAATTTAGATAATTGAGCACCAATTTCAATTTCATCATTGCCATCTCCTACACTATTAGATTGATATTGAGCAGAAGAGAAAAACACCTTGTTTCCCAAGGAATGAAGAACGGTAACTTTTGTCGTGGTGAACTTGGATATCGATATTGATTTAACGTGGTGAGTTAACTCCTCGCTCATGAATGAAACACACAATTTTAACATGAAATTTTTTCACACCGCAAAGGCAGGTCATCTGGAGGACATGCAAGATTTACATAGGCAATCACCTAGTATTGCTTTTCAATTTCATGATCAAAATTTTGTAACAAATGATATCAAGCACTTTCGATCACAAAAAAATGTTTCAGGTGGATGTAAATATGTTTTGAGGTTATGAAAGAGTTGTGATATTAGTTCTTTATATTCAATACTAAGTTTTTAGTAATCAATGTTGGGTACACTCAACCTGGTAAATTTATGTTCCTATGCAATACAAAATTGTTGTCCTTGGAAACACTATATATGGTATATAAGAAGAGTTAAAATTGTTTATAGAACCCTGGTCTAAATGTATAATTGTTGCAGGATTTCACAGGACGCAACAGATTGGATGGAGGCCACATGTTTTGACTCTACAATATTAGAATATATTTAAAGAATCCTCCTTCGTACGCCCAAAGAGGAAGAAATATAGAGGATTACTCTGGATCTAAAGAAGTATGGAAAATTAGAAGGTAAAATACCAAAATATAACATTCAAATTATTTCAAAATTAAACAAAGCGATGATATATATCTTTGGGTTTACCTCTAGACTCCACCCATGTTCTAGTGCAACCGTTGATGCTACACATGGAACACAATTACCAACTTAACGAGAACTGTGACCTCAAAACGAGAACTCTAGCCCGTAAAACACATATTTTTTCATAAAAAATATGAAAATCAACCCCCGAATCAAAAAGTGGTGCTACCAGTAGCACCATTTTTCTAACAGGGTCAAAATTACAACATTTTTCAAACACGGCCTTCAAAACTCATACAGTAGCTCAGAAAAACCCTAAAATCAACACCTAAATAAAAAACGATGTTACCTAAAACAAAATGTTTTTTTCAAAATGTTAAAATTATAGATAATTTGAAATATGATCCTTAATAGTTGGTACCATTAAAACCAAAACCTCAAAATCAACCATCAAATTGAAAAGTATTGTTACCAGTAGCACCCAAGAGGAAATTGGGGTATTAAAATGACACATTTTTTTAAAGCAGTAAAAGAAATCATCACTGTTGTAAAGAAAATCATAAAATCAACCCTTAAATGCTTCCTTTTTAAATCTTAGTTTCTCACTCAAAGCACAAGATAATACATAATTTCATGAAAATACCACCCTATACTTTAAAAATTCAACATCACTTTTTAATATTTTTTAACTTTTAATAAAAAAAAAGTGAATACAAGTTACATTGAATGAAACATAAATTATTTCTTAAAAGTATTGTTACATTGTCCATTTTCAAAACATATGAGCTAAGAAATTATATTATATTCTCCATAATCCAAACATATAATTCATAAAACATAGAAATAATTAATAACTTCATGTAAGATCATATGTAATTTAAATGTTCATTTCTAGTTACCATATAAACATCAGGATCACAAAAAAATAAAATGTTTCATACACTTATTCAGATTGACTCATGGATTCTGAAATACCATCAGAGTCTATATTGTATTCAAATGAATTATTGGATGAAGATGTAGATGATCCGTACTCTTCTCTACTGTTGGTGAATGCATCATCTTAGTCTAAATGCATGCCCAACATTTCATATGTCAAAAGCCTTTTAGATCTATGACTAGGTTCAACAGTCTTCCATCTTATAATTATTTCTTGAGGCAACAACCTCTTGATAATATCTGTTGTCCTGGAGCAAATAGTTCCTCTCTTTGTCAAATTGAAGTCATAAACAAGTATGTCAACATCCTCTAATTTTAAGAGGTCAGTGCGACGATGAGTTGTATTTTGACCCTTTATATTTCTCTTTCTATTGACATGTTTCTCAACCACCATCTATGGCTTGTACACACCATTGAATGGGTGTGTACCTGTTGCATACCAATGCACTTCAATTGCTACAACATCTTCATTTTCTTTGTCAATCTTTATAACCTTTGCAATCCAAAATGGATAACCATGTGGATCTTTGGTCGTTAAGATTGCAATAATGCTACCCTCCTTAATATCATGTACTAAACCCCTGAAAAGGTCTTCAATGGATTCATGTTGTGCACATGATATTTGAGAACCAATCTACATTTATGTTTCATCTTCTTGTGTAAATTCATTAGCACCTTCATATTCTTGTTGTTCAACAATGTTTCTTTCTTCCTATTCATTTGGCATATTTTGTGGCCAATGAAATGGAGTCTTCAAAAATGTATCTTCATTTGTTGAGCTTGAAATTATGTCACTTTGACCATTGAAAAAAGACTCCCACCAAACAGAATCAACAAAATCAAAGTACTCATATGTATCTTTAATGGGATTTTTTATTTCTTCAAGACATTCAGAACAATCTACATCTCTATGATGCCTCCGTGCATTATGGATTTCAACAACTGATTGTAATAACAATAAATTTGATGAAAATATTGGATGATCTAGAATAAACTTCAAAAATGCTAAACCTGATGAAGCCCCCCATTCTGCACTAGTTGAATATTTCTTTACACATATAACTTTTTTCCCATCAACTTTTTCGAAACAAAATTGATGTTGGAAGAAAATTTCATTAAGCTACCCAATACATTTTTCTTCACCATGTGATCCCTAAATAAATTTTCGCATGTCAACAAATTCTTCTAATATGTGAAAAACAGGCTCTGGAATCTATGATTTCTTAATACATTCAATTAATGATGGTAGGATTCCAACATTTTTCCTCTTCAATGTTATTGAAAAATGACTGAACAATTGATCAATATGATCATGAGTGTGTCCAACAAGAAGGAAACCAACTTTCACCATTTGAAAGATTCTCAGTTGAACAAGCATTCTAAGATATCCAAACACAATTTGATGTTTGTTTTCACGACTAGTGTTATCTAACTGTAGATGTAGAACTTGAGGAATATTTCCAAAACAGTGAGTGAGCACATGATGAATTATGGTGATGATTAGATTTTCATCATTATGAATATTTGGATCTGTAAAGTAAACTCTTGGACACATTTTTCCATTAAAAACCATACAACCAACCAAGTGAAAATGAATGAAATTCTCTTCTTGTAATTTTTTTGGTGTACAAACAAAATATGGTAGAAGTGTTTTCTTCTGGTCCATGCCATCAATTACCATACCTAGATTTTTTTTTGAACCATCATAACACTTCTTCTGATGTTTGTACAATTTCTTCCATTTACTTGATTGTTGATTATGATGCAGGATTCTTAGGTAAAAAATTAATTAATCTCGAGAGCCCACATGATTCCTAGGCAATCGATTAAATTTCTTTCAAGTTATGGTGTTTATTTGTTTAGCATCCCAACATGCACATATTTGTTTATTTAACATACCAATATGCACATTCATGCATATTATCACCAATATTTCTCATAAGCATGTATACATAAATCGAAGAGATAACATTGACATTCACCTACCGTTAATCATTATTTTAATTATTATATTGTCCATATAAACAATTCTAATCATTCTTCAAATAATCATTAAAATAAAATATCGCTTCCAATGTAGCTAGAGGAATGTCTCACACAATTTAGATAATTGAGCACCAATTTCAATTTCATCATTTCCATCTCCTACACTATTAGATTGATATTGAGCAGAAGAGAAAAACACCTTGTTTCCCAAGGAATGAAGAACGGTAACTTTTGTCGCGGTGAACTTGGATATTGATATTGATTTAACGTGGTGAGTTAACTCCTCGCTCATGAATGAAACACACCATTTTAACATGAAATTTTTTCAAACCGCAAAGGCAGGTCATCTAGAGGTCATTCAAGATTTACAAAGGCAATCACCTAGTATTGCTTTTCAATTTCGTGATCAAAATTTTGTAACAAAGGATATCAAGCACTTTTGATCACAAAAAAATGTTTCAGGTGGATGTAAATATGTTTTGAGGTTATGAAAGAGTTGTGATATTAGTTCTTGATATTCAATACTAAGTTTTTAGTAATCAATGTTGGGTACACTCAACTTGGTAAATTTATGTTCCTATGCAATACAAAATTGTTGGCCTTGGAAACACTATATATGGTATATAAGAGGAGTTAAAATTGTTTATAGAACCCTGGTCTAAATCTATAATTGTTGTAGGATTTCACAGGACGCAACAGATTGGATGGAGGCCACATGTTTTGACTCTACAATATTAGAATATATTTAAAGAAGCCTCCTTCGTACGCCCAAAGAGGAAGAAATGTAGAGGATTACTCTGGATCTAAAGAAGTATGGAAAATTAGAAGGTAAAATACCAAAATATAACATTCAAATTATTTCAAAATTAAACAAAGCGATGATATATATCTTTGGGTTTACCTCTGGACTCCACCCATGTTCCAGTGCAACCGTTGATGCTACACATGGAACACATTTACTGACTTAACGAGAACTATGACCTCAAAACGAGAACTCTATCCCTTAAAACCCATATTTTTTCATAAAAAAATATGAAAATCAACCCCCGAATCAAAAAGTGGTGCTACCAGTAGCACAATTTTTCTAACAGGGTCAAAATTACAACATTTTTCAAACATGGCCTTCAAAACTCATACAGTAGCTCAAAAAAACCCTAAAATCAACACGTAAATAAAAAATGATGTTACCTAAAACAAAATGTTTTTTTCAAAATGTTAAAATTATAGATAATTTGAAATATGATTCTTAATAGTTGGTACCATTAAAACCAAAACCTCAAAATCAACCATCAAATTGAAAAGTACTTCTACTAGTATCACCCAAGCGAAAATTGGGGTCTTAAAATGACACATTTTTTTAAAGCAGTAAAAGAAATCATCATTGTTGTAAACAAAATCATAAAATCAACCCTTAAATGCTTACTTTTTAAATCTTAGTTTCTCACTCCAAGCAAAAGATAATACATAATTCCATGAAAATACCACCCTATACTTTAAAAATTCAACATCACTTTTTTATATTTTTTAACTTTTAATAAAAAAAGTGAATACAAGTTACATTGAATGAAACATAAATTATTTCTTAAAAGTATTGTTACATTGTCCATATTCAAAACATATGAGCTAAGAAATTTTATTATATTCTCCATAATCCAAACATATAATTCATAAAACATAGAAATGATTCATAACTTCATGTAAGATCATATGTAATTTAAATGCTCATTTCTAGTTACCATACAAACATCAGTATCACAAATAAATAAAATGTTTCATACACTTATTCAGATTGACTCATGGATTCGGAAATACCATCAGAGTCTACATTGTATTAAAATGAATTATTGGATGAAGATGTAGATGATCCGTACTCTTCTCTACTGTTGGTGAATGCATCTGTTACATGTCAAAATTACTCAGCTGGATAAGTGTCGCATGTTCCTCTCAATTGTCGTAAGTATCGCATCTTCCTCTCAATTGTCGTAAGTATCGCATCTTCCTTACAACTTTCGCAAGTGTTGCAAGTTGGACGCAAATGATGTTTGAGCATACTGCCATGTCGACGAAACTAAGGAGACACTTAAAACATCTCATATGCTTGGTTTGAAGGAGAAGAACTGGTTTACTGAAGTCAAATAACTCTTGACACCTGAAAGGAGCTCTGAAACA
>JZKD02S0808264.1:79243-113295 GCA_000966675.3 Picea glauca | reverse complement strand
GTCATCCTTCCTTCTCATGTGTTAGTTTAGATAGATTTGAAAGGAAGTCAGTGACCATGTTAAGCATTTTCTGTCTAGAGTTAGGGTCAAGCTCTTAGAGGCGATCTACCTGTCCTCAGGGAGATTTTCCTACAACAGCATCATCTTAGTCTACATGCATGCCCAACATTTCATATGTCAAATGCCTTTTAGATCTATGACTAGGTTCAACAGTCTTCCATCTTATAATTATTTCTTGTGGCAACAACCTCTTGATAATATCTATTGTCCTGGAGCGAATAGTTCCTCTCTTTGTCAAATTGAAGTCATAAACAAGTATGTCAACATCCTCTAATTTTAAGAGGTCAGTGCGGTCCGATGAGTTGTATTTTGACCCTTTATATTTCTCTTTCTATTGACATGTTTCTCAACCACCATCTATGGCTTGTACACACCATTGAATGGGTGTGTACCTGTTGCATACCAATGCACTTCAATTTCTACAACATCTTCATTTTCTTTGTCAATCTTTATAACCTTTGCAATCCAAAATGGATAACCATGTGGATCTTTGGTTGTTAAGATTGCAATAATGCTACCCTCCTTAATATCATGTACTAAACCCATGAAAAGGTCTTCAATGGATTTATATTTCATCTGCTTGTGTAAATTCATTAGCACCTTCATATTCTTGTTGTTCAACAATGTTTCTTTCTTCCTATTCATTTGGCATATTTTGTGGCCAATGAAATGGAGTCTTCAAAAATGTATCTTCATTTGTTGAGCTTGAAATTATGTCACTTTGACCATTGAAAAAAGACTCCCACCAAACAGAATCAACAAAGTCAAAGTACTCATATGTATCTTTAATGGGATTTTTTATTTCTTCAAGGCATTCAGAACAATCTACATCTCTATGATGCCTCCGTACATTATGGATTTCAACAACTGATTGTAATAACAATAACTTTGATGAAAATATTGGATGATCTGGAATGAACTTCAAAAATGTTAAACCTGATGAAGCCCCCCATTCTGCACTAGTTGAATATTGATTTCCCGGTATAAGTGTTTTCCCATCAACTTTTTCGAAACAAAATTGATGTTGGAAGAAAATTTCATTAAGCTACTCAATACATTTTTCTTCACCATGTGATCCCTGATTAAATTTTCGCATGTCAACAAATTCTTCTAATATGTGAAAAACAGGCTCTGGAATCTATGATTTCTTAATACATTCAATTAATGATGGTAGGCTTCCAACATTTTTCCTCTTCAATGTTATTGAAAAACGACTGAACATTTGATCAATATGATCATGAGTTTGTCCAACAAGAAGGAAACCAACTTTCACCATTTGAAAGATTCTCAGTTGAACAAACATGCTAAGATATCTAAACACAATTTGATGTTTGTTTTCATGACTAGTGTTATCTAACTGTAGATATAGAACTTGAGGAATATTTCTAGAATAGTGAGTGAGCACATGATGAATTATGGTGATGATTAGATTTGCATCATTATGAATATTTGGAGCTGTAAAGTAAACTCTTGGACACATTTTTCCATTAAAAACCATACAACTAATCAAGTGAAACTGAATGAAATTCTCTTCTTGTAAATTTTTTGGTGTACAAACAAAATATGATAGAAGTGTTTTTTTCTGGTCCATGCCATCAATTACCATACCTAAATATTTTTTTGGACCATCATAACACTTTTTCTTATGTTTATACAATTTCTTCATTTCACTTGATTGTTGATTCTGATGTTCTTGAAGTGTTTTGACTATGGTATTTGCACATGACATAAAATGAAAATATTGATAATATGTTTTTATAGTTGACAACTATCCAATTAAAAACAAAAATAGTAAATACATAACTCTTTATACCCCTTCATATTTATCTTTTCTTGATTTAAGAGTAGCACATCTATTGCAAACCCCCATCCTTGACTTTTTAGGAATACAAACATTGTTGAATTGTTTCTTCCATATGCTTGTAAAATATGCATATGTAACAAAATTATGATTTCCTTCAACAACTTCAACATATTCTTTGTACAAGTTGTAGATTTCCCTCCTTGAGAAATTACTTGGAATATGTATTGTGTCTCTATTTGGCATACACTCTCCATGTTTGGAAAAGAAGTCACGCATCCATGGCAATGTAGTGTTTTTTCATGGCCCACTCTCTCGTTCATGATGTACCTTTGAATAAAAATAAGGATATTTTTCCAACCTTGTTTGGATTCTTGATAGATGAAGATTACCAATTGAGTGAATTTTTTTGAAAGCCTTTCTACAAAGTAAAAGATTCTCAATGCGATAATCATATCTTGTCTTGGTGGATATCATGCACCCCATTGAATATGAATTTTGTATGCTCTTATTCATTAACAAATGTGGCTTCCCTTTATTCAAGGCATACATGTAGTCCATGTTTTTCAAACAATTCTTTTGACAACAGTCACTTGAAATCAAATCACTTATGGAAACCGATTTAATGAGAAATTGTTTCCTAGAACTTGTATAACTAGAATGATTTGGATTGATATAAAAAGGTCTAGTCCTGGTCCTAGAAACAATGTTTCTTTGCAATGTCTCCATTATTTCATCATCCTCAGTAGAAGGAATTTCCTCATCACTGGATAGAATAACAAGAAAAACATTGTCAGGAGACCGAACAAGAGAATGGAGATCACCTTGATTTGTTGTAGTTGAATGATAATGTCTTCATTGATAATCTCGTTGATAAGAGGAATATCAAACTCACTAGAAAAATGGTTACCATCCTCACCAATGTCATTGGATATTCCATGAAAATATTCACTTAAAGGAAAATCATTATCATTGTTAAGACTATCAATGTCATTAAATTCTTCTCTAACAAGAATGTCTTTATCATCAACAACACCATCATCAGTGCCTCTAAAATATTCACATGGAGGAAAAACATCATCATCACCATTGGTGCCTTTAAATTGCCCACCCGGAAAAAATTGTCCACCATCGACATAATCATCTTCACTACTTTTAAAATTCCCACTGGAGGGAAAATGTTCATCATCCTCATGAGTGCCTTGAAAATCCTCACTTGGAGGAGAATTTTCATCATCATCACCGGTACCTTGAAAATCCTCACTTGGAGGAAAATCATCATCAACATTGTTACCTTTAAATTCTTCACTCAGAAAAGAATGTCCACCATTGACATAATCATATTCGTTGCTTTGAAAATCCCCACTTGAGGGAAATTCTTCATCATACTGCTTAGTACCTTGAAAATCTTCACTTGGAGAAAAATATTCATCGATACCTTCAAATCCTCACTTGGAGGAAAATCATCATCAACAACATTGTTTCCTTTAAATTCCCCACTCGGGAAAGAGTGTCCACCATTGACATAATCATCTTCACTACTTTTATAATCCCCACTTGAGGGAAATTATTCATCATCCCCGTTACTTCCTTGAAAATCCTCACTTGGAGGAAAATATTTATCATCCTCATTAGTACTTTGAAAATCCTCACTTGGAGGAAAATCATCATCATCAACATTGGTGCCTTTAAATTCCCCACTCGGGAAAGAGTGTCCACCATTGGCATAATCATATTCACTAATTTTATTATCTCTACTTGAGTGAAATTCTTTATTATCCTCGTTAGTGCCCTGAAAATCCTCACTTGGAGGAAAATATTCATCATCCTCATAAGTACCTTGAAAATCTTTACTTGGAGGAAAATCATCATCACCAACATTGTTGTCTTTAAACTCCCCACTTGGAAAAGAGTGTCCACCATTGACATAATCATCTTCACTACTCTTAAAATCCCCACTTGAGGGAAATTCTTCATCATCCTCATTAGTGCCTTGGAAATCCTCACTTGTAGGAAAATCTTCATCATTAGCTTGGAAATCCTCACTTGGAGGAAAATCTTCATCATTAGCTTGGAAATCCTCACTTGGAGGAAAATTATCATCCCTATCATTTAGCTTGTGATCAAAGTCTCCACTTCAACCTACATTTTTATTATTTTCAATATTATTAAACTGTGAATAGATTGATCACCATAATATTCCTCCTCTTTATTTGGTGCCCTCAAAGTCCTCTGATATAGGAATTTCCTGAGGAACATGTTGAATACCATTACTTGCACTATGATCAAACTTCTGAAAAAATGAAAAATATGACGTCTCATTTACATTACAAGCATTCTCATCACATTTGCTAGTCCCAAAAGAAGAGGCATGTGAACAATTTGTTGATGTCTCAGAAATAAAATCTTTTTTATCTGACGAAGCCATCACTTCTCACTAAGCACGTAGAATGATACAAATGCTCACCCTCCTAATGACAATCTTATAACTTGCAAAATGAACTTTTCCCTCCAAAATTTCCCCCTCAACTTTATCCCTCCAAAATCTCCCCCTCACCCCCAATTTTTTCTTCTATTATTTTCTATTCAAAATTAGAAGCAACTATTACTCTATTAATTCGTTATTTATCTGTTAATTACAATATTTTTCATGTTTGTTTATTTATCCCACATTTATTAAACTTAGCGATGATCCATTTAATTTTAGGTATATATGTACACAATCTTCATCTTTTTTATTTATCCCACATTCTTTACACTTAACAATAATTTATATCATTTTTGTTATATACAGAGTCTTGTTTTGTCTTTTTACATTGAGTTAAATATTGGGCAACATTCGTTAAATAGTTTGGAGCAATCAACAAGGAAGAAACATCAAGAAGACGTTTGAGGAGAATCTAGCATTTCAGAGGTTAGTTATTTTTTAAATTCTTACCATTTACCAAAAAAACATTTATAAGATCATTTTATAATCACATGATATTTTTTCATGTGGAAATTATAAAAAACCCTAAATGTTTTTAGATGTTTTCTAATTTTTTTTCTAAAGAAATCACAACTTTTTAAAAAGAATTAGACCTTTTTCAAAGAAATTTTAACAAAATTCTTAAGATTTTTCGAAAAACAAAAAAAACAAAAAAAATTGTATACTTTTTATAAAACATTTACAGTTTTTTTATATTTTTAAGAATTTTTTTATAATTTTGGCCCATGGTGTTTAGTGGGTGTGATGCCCCTCCACATCGGACCATGACTTGGCCTATGGGAGTGTTTAGGGCGATGTCCAACCCCCGCGACCAAGCCTTGGGCCATGCACCCAATGCTTGGTCGTGAGGCTTCCCTCCCCCGACCAAGTCATGGTCCCATGGAAAAGGATTGGCCGCCGACGCGGAAAGCCTTGGTCCTGGCATCGCCCCAGTAACCCCATGGGTTAAATATATATATATATATATTAAACTTTATTTTTTTAATTTAATTTTTATGGCCTATAATGTTTTTTTAATCTAAAATAATTTAAACATTTCCTAGACTTAAATTTTTTATTTTATTTTTTCATATAGATAAAATGGTAGGCAAGAAAATATTTGTAAACGTATATGGATCACGACCTACAATAATGGCATCCAAAATTGCAATTGAGACCTCCATGTATCCTAGGAAACAAATTGATAGCACATTTGTTCAAGGTCCAACACCTGAACTTTAAAGGGAAATGAAGAATGTTAGAGAGTGGAAATATGTGGCATGTGAAAACAAACTGGAATATTCTTGGTTTGTTAAAGACAAACAAGGAAACAATGGAAAACATTTATATTTGTATTGTGCCTAGTTTGAACATGTGCAAGGAAATTATCAACCACTTGGTTTGTTACAAGATACATGTTTGGTGTCAAACATGGATATTGTTTATGCGCTCGTGAAACCAGGGAGTACTTATATCAATATTAGATGTTGCTTGAATATGAGGAATTACAACATGGATGAATGTTTTACATAATTATGTGCATCTATCATTGAAGACATTGAGAAAGGAAATGTAAGCTTGTTTATTTTTATTTTTTTATCCTGTATTATTATTATTTTTTTTGTAAATAAAAAATTGATATTACCTCATTAAACATTTGTCACTGTACACAATTTATTATTTTTACAGGCTTGCCACCTATTCCTCCAAACTAGTGGAAATTGAAATAGGTGGCAACCTTTTATGTTTGTGGCCAAAAGTAGAAGCTGCCACTTGCTCTGCATATCCTGTATTATTTTTAGTATCATGTTAATTTTTTAATTTTATTTAACACATAAATGTAATATTTTATTTTTACAGGATTTTGTTGAACGACTTTCACATATGTTAGTGGGGATTTACTCTATAGAGAAAAATATCATGGAATTCATCAATGTCTTTCATATCGATAAGGCATAAGAATGAAGCAAAAATTTTAAAAAAAAGTAACAGAGGTTGACGCTGCAAGAGTAGATAGATAAGAATGTGAAAGAAGAAAGAAAAGTCCTCATTCTAGAAATCATAAAAAGGTTACATTTGAAGATGAGGAAACTCCTAATGAATATTTTGTTGAGATTATTCCTAACTAGGTTATCACTCATTCTCGCAAGAAGAATCAACAATAGAAACACAAAAGAGCAATGGTCAGGGATGATTCCTTTCCTATTGATTATGCAGAAATCATTGATTTAGATGAAACCTATTTAAATCGTAAGAGGAAGAAATAAAATGTTGTCGATGGTGAAGAAACCATTTTTAGTCTGAATATTATAATGAAATTCCTAAAGGTAGTAGAGAAATAATAACACTAAGTGTTGATATAGAGGTTGGTATTATGAAAACAACACAAAATACCATTCAAAATAGATTGAGGATGGCGAACTTAGTTGATGATGGCCATACATTTCAGTTGAATTTGAAGTAGTTTTATAAACCCAATTAAGGGAAATAAAAAAATCAAATTAGAAAATTGCATCACTTGCATATTCACAATTTGAAAACATTGATTAGGTACAATCCCTATGCACATGTGGTTGACTACCTAGTTCTTGTTGACCCAATGGAAGTTCCTAACAAGGATGAATTTGATAGATCAAAATGTTTTGACTACAAATATTATGTGATTGGAGGAAATCATTCTACAGATGCTAGAAGAGAACTGATGGAAGAATATCCCAATAACCCTCTTTTTGAGACAACCAAATGAATTATTTATGCTAGTTTATCATACTTAGAAGAAAATTTATTGGCATGGGATCATAACACATATAATGAGTACATGATATCCATGAATTTCATTCAAAGCGTGAGGTTTATTCATAATGAGTTTTCTGAAATATGTCGTGGGGAGAGATCAAATGTTGATGCGAAGTTTCAGAAGCAATGTTGTATGGACATAGGCTTCTCAATTGATGATGAAAATGCAAAAGAAAAAAAATCACAAAGGAAAGGAAGTGATGTATTCAGAGCCGTGGATAGTTATTTTCAATTGGGATTTAGAACTGATAAGGTATGGGATTTGATAGATGAGCTATTCAGTCTATGGGAAAATATTGGTATAAAAAAATAGAGAGTTAAGAAGGCTAAACTCTTAATATGTAGCACAAGTAAGACAGGTCTTGAAATAAAGAATCTACCAAAAGATATGACTATAACACCTTGTAGAACAATACATGGGGTGAAGGATGAGAAACTTATCATAGATAAGTATCACGTGTAAGGTAAAGTAAATTATCAATGGAAGAAATGTGTGATGAATTTAAAAAGTAAGTTTGTTGAGTTATTTTTATTTATGTTAGGACACAAATTTTTTTTCCAGTTTAACATATCAATGTTCTAAGTATTTTATTATATATAGCATCATATCATTATTTGTTTTTTTAATTTAGTCACAAGGTGTATATGAGAATACAAGAGGAAATGGTTAATATGTTTAATGAAGAGAGTTGGGATGATGTTAATCTCAACTATCCAGATTCAATCTCTACAACAGTATTGAAACAATTTTTTTTTGCATTCAAAAAGGTATGTTGATTTATTATATTCATATTATTTGTTTGTATATTAATTTATTTATATTTTATTAGTTATATATACATAGCTATATGTTTGTTTGTTTCATTAAATATGCCAAAGAAGAATGCAAATGGAGTACCTGAAATCTTCAAAAGTTTTATTCAAAAATACAAGTTTGAAAGAGAAAGAACGAGATGTGTTCGAACTATTGAACTTGATGACACCCTTGATCACTACATTTAGAATGGGCTCAACACTTTTTAGTATAAAGTGATATTAGGTGATTGTGAACAAATTTCAAATATTGTTCGTAAAAAAGAATACTCCCTAGTTATTGTGGATATCCCTCATGGTTATAATATTCAAAACATTGGATATGATATTGAACCTTATACTTATCAAGCTTTCAATAAAGTGGTTATGGGATTTACGAAAGTCACAACATCACCATTTTGGAGATTTCTAGTTTTCATTCAAACAAACAACAAGGATTAGTACAATCAAGCTTCAAGGAAAAAGAAAAGACAAGGATGAATCTTATTTGGTAAGATATTGAAAGTGTATGTTTAGCGATTAAGATTATAAATCAATTTTATTAATTCACGAGTTAATTGAATTTTCACTTATTTATGTTTTTTTTTTCCTTGGAAAAAAGCACAATTTTATTTATAGAAAATAAAATTGCATTCTGTAGATACATGTCAAAACATGTTTTTATGTTTGTACAAAAAGTAGTGCCATATCAATCTTTGTTCATACTACAAAAATTACTCCCAACAAGTCTTGTGGGTCTAAAAGAGTGTCAACCCACCGTTGGAAAACCACGCGATCGCTAGCTAGGATCCCACTTACAGCAAAAAAAAACAATAGGGCGAAGAAACTAGAAATAGTGCTAGCCAAAATAGCTCTGAACAGTAAGCAAAAAACTACAAAATATTCTTTTGAGAGATGTAGCAGTCCAACCTAGTACATAGGAGAATGGGCTAGAGTCAAAACTGTCAAGTTGAGCAAGTAATCAACAAGTATATCTGATCTATCTAAATAAAAGGAGTGTGAATATAATATGTCTTGGTACGATATTTTGATTCTTGTATAGTCCAGGAGCCAAAATCCAGCTCTATGCCATAATTTGATAGAGCGTCTGCATCAACATTGTGTTCTTTGTAGACATGATGAATAGAAAAAGAGTCGAAACTGTTTAAAATCCTTTCTATTTCTTCAATTAAAGCAACCACTAAAAAAGTGTGACATCTTTGTAGCTTCCTACTCCAATTCACCATATTCAAGGAGTCACCATAAATTTGAAGTGAAGTTGCCCCTTTTTCTCTTGAAAAAAGAATAAGTAGTTTTAAGGCTATAAGTTCAACATAATTGTTCGAGTCGGATTCAAGTCCCATTTTTAACTTAAAGAAGTGGGTTTCTGATAAGAAAAGAATCACACCTCCCCCGCAGGCTAGTCCATTGATCTGGGATGCTCCATCAAAAAAAGACTTAGGAACATTTTTGTCCACTTGTTCTGCACGTACAATTCTCAATGGAGGGGAATCCTTAGCTTGGGGGAAATGTTCCAGGATACTTAGACCTTGTGTTGTTGTACACTCTGGTGAGGCCATCTTATTCTTAAAGATTGTTTTGTTTCATGCCAACCATACTCCCCAACAAAAAATCAAAGGTAAATCTCGTATTTTCTTTTTGTTGACATCTGAAGACCAAGATCTCCATGCCTCTTCCACAGAAGTGACCCTCCAAGAGAAGTTTAATTTAAGAAGGAGGAGAAATATTTCCAGAACTATTGCATAAAAGGGCAAGAGAGAAAGAGATGGTATGTCGATTCCTCTTCATTTTTGCAAAGAGAGCACCAACCTCATCCTTCGATCATCATTTTCTTCATACGATCCCAAGTTGGAATTTTATTTTCTAATAAGAACCATATAAAAATGCTACTTTTAAAGGGAACTTAGACTTCCATGGGCCTTTCCACCACCAGTTTGTCTCTCTAAGTAACAGTTCAAGGTTTAGATGAGCATACCCCTTCTTTGGAGTGTAAGTTTCATGCTTTGCATGTATCCAGACTAGTTCATCCTCCATGTCTTTGAACCTGACATGTGTAGTTTTCAAAGCCAAGAGATAGTCTGACCATATTTCCATCTGATGTTCTCCCAAGCCCACTTGAGAAACACTTATCTAACCTTGATTCCAAATTGATGAATTTCTTTGATATGTTATCTAATTGAGATGGAAAAATCCCCTTTCCTGAATTTGTTGTATAATATCTTCCAGCAAGAGATGATTTTGACCACTTCTTGCCCAGGGATCTAATCCAATTCTGACTTTGGATCCATTACCGATATGCCATGCCAGTCCCTCTCCTATCACTGAGAAACAATTAACCACTTCTTTCCATATGATTGAACAATTATTCAAAATTTTGGAAGTTTTCCGCAACCATCCTTCCATTATATCCGACTTAATATACTTATAGGAGACTACCTCAGTCCACATTTTTTTTTTCATAATTAACCACCAAACTGATTTTGCGTCTAGGGTTTTTTCAAATAGAAAAATGTTCTTTAAGCCCCAACCTCCCAATATCTTCGGTGCAACCAACCTATTCCAACTTACCCAGGGGGCGAAATTTTTGTCCCCGCTTCCAGACCATAGAAAGTTAAAACACATTTTCCATAATATTTCTTGCACCCCTTTAGGGATCCAAGCCAAAGACATGCAATAAATTAGAATGCCTTCCAACACCGATTTTCATAAAATTAGCCTTCCTTCCCTAGAAATCCATCTAAAACTCCAGACCTTTAGTCTTTTTTCAAGTTTCCCAATGAGCCAGTTCCAATCCACTTTCCTATAGAAGTTAGGTTTCAGGTGGAAACCCAGATACTTGATTCCTTTGTCAAAGTCTATCATCTCAAAAGGAAACAAGCACTTATACAGCTTCAACTCTTCAGCAGAGAGATTATTAGCAGATAGGGAAGACTTATGTACATTCATTTTCATTCATGTATCCCTACTAAATAGAGTTAGTATTTCAGAGAGTGTATCAAAATCCAACTATTTCCCACTGCAGAAAATTAGGACATCATCAACAAACAAGAGATGTGTGATGTAGATATTTTTCCCAATCTTGATGCCAAAAAACATTCCTTGGGATTTCATCTGAGCTAATGCTATGTTGAGTCCTTCTTCTACTAATAGAAATAGTAGGGGTGAAAGGGGGCACCCTTTCCTCAGTCCTCATTCAGACCGAAAAAAAGGAGATTTTGTGCCATTAATGAGTACAACAAAGGAAACCATAGAGATACAACCCATAATCCAAGTTATGAAGGGGACTTCAAAGCCCAGATGAGTGAGGATCAATCTGGGGTACAACCAGCTTAATTAACCATAGGCCTTGGAGAGATTAGTCTTTAGGATGACCCATTTGGAATTTTTTGTCTTGACACCGTGCAGACCCTCTTGAGCCAGCCCTACCGCTTCATGGATTTTTCTTCCCTTTAGGAAACCAAATTTTTCTTTTGAGATTTTTTCTGAAAGGAGGTCTTTTAGTATTCGATATATAAATTTAGCCACCACCTTGTATATGTTGTTACAAAGTGATATAGGTTTGAACTCATCCAAGGAGAGAGGATTTTTTGATTTTTGGATGAGGGATATAAAGTTTGAATTGAAAGGGGAAAAGATGTGCCCTCGTTTATGATATTCTTCCACCATAGCTAGAATATCTTGAACAATAAAATCATATAGCCCGAGAAAGAAATCCCCCATCCAGCCATCAGGGCCAGGACTTTTGTCCTTTTGAAAACTGTGCAATATCGTCTTTAAATCTTCTTTAGTCACTTGCTAGAATAGATATTTATTGGATTCTCCATCTATGAATATTGGGAATTAACCTACAATTATTACTATTTGACCAATGAAATCCCTCTCATTAGACTTGTACAAATTCTGAAAATGATCCACACCTAGGCGGGCCAAATTATCAAAAGCAGTGACCTTTCGGCCCTTGGGGTCATTAAGACTCCAGATTGTATTTATGGCTTTATGTCCCTTAGCATAAGCATGGAACAAATTTTTATTCTCATCCCCATTGGAAATCCATGTAGCCCTACTTTTAATATGCCAAGTCACTTATCTTTCTTCCAGTCATTTTCTCCTATTTTCTTCAAGAGCCTTTAGTGCCAATTTGGAATCTAGAGAAGAATGTCCCCAACCTTCTTAATCGTAAATGGCCTGTAGGGTTTGTTCTGACTCCAAGAGCCCCTGGTCATCCCTTTTCCTTTTATTCGAATCTCATTCAATAGTAATTGTTTTACGATTTTAAGGTTCTACTGGAACTGCAAAGAAGTCGACTCACTCGATTTACGGTCAAAAGGCCTCCAATTTTCTTTTACCAGTTTGATGAAACCCTCATATTTGATCCATTCAAAGTTGAATTTGAAAGGGCTAGGAGGTTTTTAAGGGCCTTCTACAACTTCTAGGAAAATGGGAAAATGGTCAGTTTCTCCCCCATTTCCAACCCATTGACAAAATTGAAAAGGGTCATCCACAAACGATATGGAAACTAAGAAGCGATCAATTATTTTTACTATTTTGTCTTCTCCAATTCATATGTTTCTCTGGGTTGGCCTTAGTTTTATAGGTTAAACATCTATCAACTTATTGACCCTCAATATATTTGCAAAGAATTATGAAAGTGGGTCTGGTTGAGCATTGGGGCCCCAGACCTCCGTTGCTCCCAGCGAGAAATTTAGATTGCCTGCAAGTATAAAAGGACTAGAATGGATAAAATACTTTCTCATAAAAATTTCCCAGAACGGAGCTCATTCTAAATAGAGCCCATAAACATTTACAGTGGAAAAGGAAGAGGCCAAACTTTCTGAGTAGAAATATGATCTCATTCCAAACTCGCATGCCCATGAATTAGCGAGTTGTAGGGTCTTCTTGTTCCAACCAGTTGCTAGTCCACCTGACCTTCCTTTCACATCAGACCCAATAAAAATCCAAGACTTTAGAAAACCTTCCAAGAAACTTGTGATCGGTTCTTCCTCCCATAAATTTTCTTGTAAAAAAATAATATCGGGGCGATTGGATTCTACCAACCTTTTTAAGGCCGATTTTTTGGACAGGCTAGCCATACCCCTACAATTGAGGGAGATAAATTTAATGGGTCCACCCCTTTTGGGGCTAGAAATGCTATAAGTGTCCCTGTAATGCATATTTTTCTTCCATCCTCCATGTCTACCAACACCTTTTTCTGATATTTAAGGAGAAAGGATTTTCAACCCCTTCCTGGGCGACCAGTAGGGAGCATCAGGTTTCCATCGAGGCCTACACGCCAGTTGCTAACCCCAGCCAATTCAGTGATTAGGCAATTTATGAGATGGTACCTGAACTTCTTCTCTTTGTGATCCAGAGATGAGTCTAAGGATGAGGGGTTCAAAAGGACCTTATTATAACCTTCAATGAGGGAGCAGTGGGGGAGCGGGGGGAAGGGAGAAGAGAAAGGGGGGACCAAGAAAACTCCACATGGAAATTTAAATACCTTAGATATGTAAATTCTAACCTTGTACAATGTCTACTGTAAACAAATATTCAGAAAAGAACAAAAAAGATACAATGGAAAATACAAGCATTACACGGAGATTTTTCCCCTGGAAACCCAAACCGGGAAAACCAGCATATATTATATTCATTCATTATGTTACATTGCTTACAATACAATATACATATAGGAGCCATCATCATCCAAAACCCTAACCGAATGACCTAGATTAGTCCAAAACCCTAATTCCTTAACCAGAAATAGAAAACCATCGGCAAAAACCATGTGTTGAAAAAACAACCTAAATACATGACACGTTTCCCGAGGTAGGTGTCATGTTCCCCCTGTGCACCCGACGCATACGCTCAACCACTATTATTCGTGCAAAGAATATAAGACATACCCAACAAGATACCAAGCCTTAAAAAAATCATTTGATTGAAAGGAAGTTAAGAAAGTACAAGGATAGTAGGGAAAATAAGGAGGCATACCCCAAAAAATGCTCAAATTTTGGAGTTGAGGGGAGCCAGTATGAGTGAATGGGGAAGGTAAGAATATACCGGGAGATTCCTAAGCTGGTACAATCACCCATTCCAAATTTACTACATCCCTAGCCATCAGGTATTCTGATTCGAAATTCGGGGGGTTTATATCCTTTGGCTCCAAATCCATAGCTTTTGTCGAAGAGGAGCTGTCTTTCGAGCCCAAAGCCGACTTCTGGAAATCCTATTCATTTTTTTTTATCCTCCGGCCCTTAAATAGGAGCATGCACTTGTTTGCTAGATTCCCAAGAAGGTGAAAACGGTGACAATGAAAAGGAACTCCCTCATAGTCCAAGTTTTGCATGTAATACCTATTACCTACGACAATCTCCAAATTTGTATCCAAGCCTCTTAGCAGGTTGATGGAGACAAAAATTTGAGCCATACTATGAGCACCTATCTATTTATATGACCAATCAACATCCAAAAAAGTACCCAAAATATTTCCCAATACCTTGAAGCATTTTTCATTCTAAAGCTCAAGCGGAAACACTAGGAGCCTAACCCATATAGGGATAAAATCCACCCTTTCTCTTTCAGCATCGAAAAGGGGCGACCAAATTTTTATCATCATAGGTGAGGAATCAAAAAACCAATACTTTTGGAGGATGTTTTCGACATCATAGGTTGAAAAGAACTTGAATTAAAACAAGACTTACGACAAAGTACCTGCCTTCGAAGGGGATGAGAGCAATGAGGACCACGTTACTGAGGCCCATTCCTGTAAAAATTATTTTTTGAGTCTCCTCCATGAACCCTAACAACCAAGGTTAGTTCCACCATTGATTTGGCTTCAAGCAAAAGGACATCCACTCCCATGATTAGCTTTTTTGTTCTCCCAGACAGCTTCACACCTTTGTATTTTCTATTGTTAAAATTTAAGGAATATTTTGAGTCTCCCTGTCCTTTTCTATCGCCTCGTGAGTCTGGATGAGGTGTCAGGGTGGAAACAGGTTCATGCCCCTTAGGGTTTCCAAACCTTTCAAGGAAATAAGAGTTCACCGTGAAGTCACCAAAGAAAAAATCATGAGGTAGAGAAGTGGAAACCCCATAAGGACCCGACGACAAACTAGAAGAAGAAGCAATGTCTTGAGTTAATCCTTGGAAAGCATGTTGGAAGAAAAAAGACTCAAAGGTTGGGCCCTATGCTTCACTTTTACCCACACCAAGGCATGAAGCACGATCAGATCCCTGAACGCCAAAAAAGAGGAGAGTTGAGGTCATGTATGTTTGAAAAGGAAACTGAGTAGGAAGCCATGGTTGAGACTCTGGTTCAACATAATTCAACTCGAACTCTCCTGAGCTAGCTCCAAACCTCGTTCCAATGTCTGAACCAAAACCCAGGGCTGATACTAGTTCCATCTGGTCTGGTAGAGCTAGTGAGGTGGGGAAAGAGACTGAAGAACCTTCCAGAGCTGTCGTTCAAATGACAGTGTGGAGAAACTGTAGGGATGAGACTTTCCAAAAACCCACTTCTAACTGGCAAGTTCCACATCTAGGATTCCTCCACGGGGTCCATGGAATAATCCATCTCCTCATCGTATATTCCTATATCCGTCAAAGAAAGCACTGCCTTTCAACTAACGAACCAAAATCGAGACTGCCAACCCTAGCACAAGGGGAAAGAAAGTCAGACTCTAATAAAAAAAACAAGAGACGAAAACATCGACGTGAAGACGAAGAAGAGAAAGAGAGAAAAGATAGGGAGGACATGTGGGAGGCCTCAGGGATGAGGCCCAAGGACTGAATACCCTATGTTCATGTATGTAGGTTTAGTGAGACCCCATAACTGCCTAAAATTTTTCTCTGCACTCGAACTCTGATAAAAAACACAAGAGACGAAAACATTGGCGCAAAGACGGAGAAGGGAAAGAGAGAAAAGATAGGGAGGACACGTGGGAGACCTTAGGGTTGAGGCTCAAGGACTGAAGACCCTGTGGTCATGTGTGTAGGTTTAGTGAGACTCCATAATTGCCTAAACGTTTTCTCTGCACTTATTTATGTTACAGGAACAAGCCTAATATTCAGAGCTCCAATAAAGAACTATTTACAAGTGATATTGAGAGTATACATCTTTTAACCTAGACAAAAGTTGATTCTTATAATTCTATTATTGTCAATGTAAAGGATGGAGGGAAGCCTAGTAGTTTATTGGTTTACAATGTTGTGGTTAGAAAGCTAACATATGAAGAAAAAGATATGAAATGAGAGATGGTTAACATTTATCAAAAACCACAAGCATTAATTAATTATCTTATAGATACATTTTCAAATTAAGGAGATTGGGTTTTGGATTTGTTCTCGGGTTCAGGTAGGAATTATGATCCAACAATATTTTTTTTTTGTAAGTTAGAGTTTTTTATTGATTCTTGTCAAAAAAATACAGTTGTCTAAGATGCCATTAGCCACATGGTCGCGGTGCCCATGAGGGAAACCACCGCGCCAAATGTCCAAAAACTAATATGGACACAGTGCCTAGTTGGGAAACAACCATTGCCAGAGTCATGCCACTAAAATTAAACTATGCTACGAGGCCACGTAGGGCCGAAATGTTTAATAGTGTACAAAAATAAAACAACAATAAGGATGCTGAGTTGAGAAGTAGAAACCATGAAAAAACATTAAAAACCTGGTCCAAGCGGCGGCCCTGTGAACACCTATTTCGTCGGTGCTTTTCCATTTCCACGTTCAGCCATGGCCTATCGAAGATATTGAAGGAAAATCATCAGGGTGTCTAATCTTCTCCAGTGGTCATCTTCCCTATTCTATGCATCGAGCGTTTCCAATTTGATAGCCTCCATGTCTTTTCTCATAGTGCTCAGAATATTCAAGAGTTATGTTCGGTTCTCACACTTGGCACAGGAGGGATTGGGGTGGGTGGAGAGAAGAGAGGAAGAGGAGGACCTCAGAGGGGAGGTGGGATGAGGGGTGGTGAATGTGCATGGAGGAGGGGAGGGAGGGTAATAAGGACGCGGAGGGGGGGATGGAAGAGGAGACACAAATCCAAGCAAGTTCCCAAGCAAATCGAACCACTCGACCCTACATCCATAGGGATTCAAGAGGGGGGAGAGGTCACATGGTGTCTGGTCCAGGGTGGGCACAGTGACAGGTGCCAAGGGAGGGGGAAATAATGTCACTTCAGGTGGAGGGGCCGCTTCAGGGGGAGGGACTTCTTCAGGGGGTGGGACCGCTTCAGGAGGAGTGGTAGTTTCACAGGGAGAGTCTGAGGCAGGTTGTTTCCTTCCACGGGTCGCGTACTAAGATGCTCCCCACTTTAGCTTACCCYGGTGTCACGACATGGTGAACAACGAGCTCCACAACAGGAAAGGAAACCAAGATAAGTCACACCAGAGATCGAATGCGGAATGAAGGGAAGGGAGATCCCTGGAGGCCTGGCTCTAAGAATTGCGAGCAAGAAAGTGAGGCTTAGGAGACCCCAATGCGACCAAAAGAAACGGGAGCAAAGGCTGGAGCTGAAGCGATAGGGAAGAACCTCTACACGACGCCATGAAGACACACAAGTTGTAGAGCTTCCAGATCGTGTGAGCGTCGGGATGCAAATGTGAAGTGGAGGGTGGCAGCAGATAATGTTAAGGCTCAAGGTGATAGAGGAGGGGAGGTGGCGAAGGTCATACTCCAAGTGGCGTATGGCTTGGCCAGGTGGCCTCGTCCCTGCTTGGAGTTGTCATGTCACAAAGGCACCCCATCTGGGGGCATATCTTTGGTGTGAGATATGTTCTTGCAAGTAATGACTATGGGGTGAGTGGGTTTGGTAGTACGGGTACAAGAGAAGATACCTTCGTCCAACTCAACTCCAAAATTTTCCAGCCAGTCAGCTACTTGATTGGTCATTCTTCTTACATGGAACAGGAGGATTACCTGTCGCAGTTGGAGAATAGATTTTATTCTACAGATCCCATTCATGAGTCGCCATCTTGGAGATATTTTCTCCGAGTCTTCCCCATTGACCAGATGTGAGAAGAGCTTTAGAACAATTTGTGAATCACCTTCCATGATGAGGGGAAAATAAATATTTCTCTAAGGTTGCTTGCAGGCCGCAGAGGAGACTCCAGATTTGTACAACGTTGTTGATGTTTTTCCCCATGTTGTCTGCCAGGATGTGAAGGATTTCCCCTTTATTGTTCTAGATGACCGCCCTATAGCCAGTTGGTCCCGGGTTTCCTTTGGAGGCTCCATCAAAATTAAGTTTGAAAAAGTTCGTGGGTGGAGCCTCATATAGAGTGGGGTTGGTCATGCATCCTGCAGTTACCATAGGCCTTTCTGGGGTTGGAGTGATATTCATTCTCCATGCTCTGAGGATGTTGTACTCATTTTGTGGGTTTTCCAGGTCCTGCTCCATCCAGGGATGCAGCGAGATGGTTTCATTGATATTGGTGTGGATTATGGTCCAAATCTCTTGCCATGTTCTGGTGACCAAATTGAAGACTCTTATGTTCCTCTCTTTCCAGATCTACCATAGGATGAAGTCTGGGAGTAGTTGCCAGATTCAATTGAGGATGGGAGAGTGAAATAATGAGCTTCTCCATTCTATAATGGTTTCCTTTAGACCCATGTGGTTTCTGTCTGATGTTCTCATGATGTTGGTGCTCTGATCCCAAATGCACGAACTATAGTGGCAAAGGTTGACGAGATGATTTTGGATTTCTTTCTCTTTTCCACATAGCTAACACCAAGAGGGGCCAATGAAACCCTGTTTTATTAAGTTATCCTAAGTGAGGATGTTGTTGTGTGCCACTAACCAGAGAAAAGTGTTGATTTTCGTCCATGATTTCATATCCCAAATTTTTCCAATACCTCCTCTCGAGGCAAGGTTCTGTGACTTGCTTTTAAGTAGTATGCTTCAAGGATGTTGAAGGCACCTATGGTGGAGTGGCCCCACCTGAGAATGTCCTCCCATTTTTGGATTAAAAATTTCCTTGAGGAGAGATTCTCCTTGAGGGGTCGGAGGTTGAACGTCGGGGGAATATTCAGGTGCTCGTGGGATTTTTTCCAGGTATGCCATAGTTCCCGTGGATCGAAAGGCTTCCAGAAGTCGATGACTATATGAAGTCCTGCGGAAGTTGTAAGGGGAATGAGGTCTCTAAGAATTGGATCTGCATTCAAGGCTGGAAGTTGTTGCCACGAGTCACTCCATAAGTTTTTCGATGCTCCATTTTGCAGTTCCCAGAATGAAAGGTCCATAATGAGTCTGCGGTTGCTCCTGGCTGCATTCCAGATGAGCGATCCTATGCGTTGACCATTCCACCAGATCAGTTCTTTTTCCAGGGTTGTGGGGGTGTATTTCTTTCTCCACAATCGAGCCCAAAGATCTTGAGGTCTTTTCAACCATCTCCACCAGATTTTATCACTGAGGACTTTGTTGAGAATGGCTGGGTCACTTAGACCGAGGCCTCCTACTTTTTTGGGGGTGCAGACCTTTTTCCAACTTACCAAGGATATTTTGCGTCCTTCCTTGATGCCTTGCCACATAAATCTTCTTTGGATCATTCTTAAGGTGTTGAGGATGAAACTCAGGGCCACCAAGGCTGAGAAGGTGTAGATCGGAAGAGCTTGGAGGAATGATTTAAGGAGAATGAGATGCCTAGGCAGATTGAGGGAGAAAAAGGTCTAGAGGGAGAGTATCTTCCTGAAACTGGATAGCAAGGAGTCCCAGGAGGCATTCCTGAGTGGGTTATCAATGAGGGGGATGCCTAGGTAGATTGACGGTAGGGTGTTGTGGGTGAAGCCCAGGATGAGAGTGAGATGATTTTGGATAACTAGAGGCGTGTTGAAGAAGAAGACTTGGGATTTAGTTAAGTTCACTTCCATGCCTGAAGCTTCACAGAAGAGATCAATGATGGATTTGAAACACCGGGATTCTATGGCTGTGGAAAGTCCCATAAGAAGTAAATCGTCTACAAATTGGCTATGAGAGATGGGGGGAGAAATGCCATGGGGTTTGAGGCCCAAGAGAGAGTGGTCCCTGATAGCTGCTTTTAGTGTGAGGCTAAGCCCTTCTGCCATAAGGATGAAAAGGAAGGGTGAGAGGGGGTCCCCTTGTCTTATTCCTCTTGAGGGGGAGAAAGGTTTGGAAGGGACACCATTGATGAGGATGGAAAATAGTGTTGAAGAGGTGAGGTTGACAATCCAAGATACCCAAATGGGATCAAAGCCAAAGGCTAGGAGAGAATATTTCAAGTAGCTCCAGCTTAACTTGTCGAAAGATTTAGAAAGATCCAGTTTTAGGAGCATACCTTGTGTTTTGGTAGAGTGAAGGGAATGGATAACTTCATGATCTAGGATTACATTATCCAGAATTTGAAGACCTTCTACATAGTCGAATTTCTCTAGGGAAATTAGGAATGGTAGAATGGGCTCGAGGCAGGTTGCAATGATGTTTGTTAGGAGTTTATAAATGACATTGCAAAGGGCTATGGGTCTAAAATGCACTGGAGAAGTGGTGTTGTTCTCTTTAGGGATGAGGGTGAGAAAAGTTGCATTGAGGGCTTGGAGGACCTATCTAGATCTTCTAGAGTCCTCAATGATTTCCCACACATCCTCATGAATAATTCCCCAACAGTAGTGAAAGAAGTCTGAAGTGAAGTCGTCTGGTCCAAGGGCCTTGCTGAGCAGAGTGGCCTTAAGAGACTAATCGACCTCCTCCTGAGTGATTGGTCTCATCAGGGCTTCATTTTTCTCCTTGGTGACTTCCTTGGGTATGTTTTTAAGGATAAAATCGATGGCCTACGAGTGATCTACTAGGGGTTCCGTCATAAGGGATTGGTAGTAGGTAAGAAATTCCTTTTCCATATCAGCATGTTGTTGAATTTTTTTACCTTTCTCTAAAATTAGATGGGCTATGTGATTGGTTTGGTGCCTCTGGACCATGGATCTGTAGAAGAATTTGGTGTTTTTTCCCCCTCTTTCAGCCACATGATGTGAGATTTTTGTCTCCAGAGAACTTCTTCCTGCACTTTTCTTTCTGTGATCTGGTTGTTGAGGAGTGTTTCCTGTGTTTTTAGAGATTCCATTAGATCTTGTGTTCAGATCTATTGTTGTAGTGTTTTCATTTGTTGTTGTAGGTGCTCATGAGCTTGGAAGATATCACCAAAGGTGGACTTGTTCCATATTTTGAGTTGCTTCTCTAGGTTTTTTAGTCTTTATTGAAATCTGTGTTGGACAACTAAGAGGGGGGGGGTGAATCAGTTGTTACCATGCTTAAAAAATTATGCTTATTTTAAACTCTTTGCAGAGCACTTAATGACAATCACWATAATGCAGGGAGGTAAGCAATAGAACATTTGACATCAGTCACACATATGAAATATACAGAGACGGATATTTCCTGAGGAAACCCATAAAGGGTAAAAACCTCTTCTTCTTGGTATGATAAGTAATCTTTAAACTCTGTACATTATCATACATATGAGCTCCAACTCATCGTGATGCTACAACCTCTGTTTTGCAAGTTGAAACTTGTCGAGAGCACCAACTCTCTGTTTTCTCTAGCACCTACTAGAAGGAAGCACCAACTCCCTGGTTTCTCTAGCACCCACTAGAAGGAAGCACCAACTCCCTGGTTTCTCTAGCACCCACTAGAAGGAAGCACCAAATCCCTAGTTTCTCTAGCACCCACTAGAAGAAAGCAACAACTCCCTGAGTGTTCCAGCACCAATTGGATGGAAGCACCAACTTCCAGTCACACAGGCACCAACCTATAAAACAGAGAACAATAGTTCTCCCTTGCACCACCCTACCACCCTGGTTTCTATGGCTGCAACTAGATGGAAGATACAAATCCCTGTGTTCAAGAACCCACTTGAACCTATGAGAACAATAATCCTCCCTATCACCTCCCTACAACCCTTAAATATCAAGTTTTCTATACATAAATTTATCACAGTGATACAGTATTTATCAATGGCTTACCGGTCTCATCATTGTTCTGCTACACTGCTCTGCTCTACCTGCATCAGTGTCTTCCTGCACCCCTTCCTTACGCTTTATGTTCTTCTACCTTTTATTCTATGTGTTCCATGTCCCTTATATGCACCATTCCTCTTCTGTGCATTTCAGTTGCTGCACTCTCCTCCTTCTACACACCTGAATCACTCTCAACAGCAACCGCCATCTCTTCTTTGTTCTGCATCTTTTTTCTCTCTGTGCATCTTCTGCATCCTCTCTTCACAATTCTTTTGCATGCTCTTCCCATGTCAAGTGATCTACTTGATCATCATAGCAACTCTTTAGATTCTTTGGCAGTTAAACCCATGCATATCATCGGGTGTTATGCCAAGATTTCTTAGCCTCTCCAGTAGTCGAGACTCTTCGTCTTCTCTGTCACAGTCGAGCTCATTCCCTCTATTGCAGTTCCAAGCTCCAATGGTCTTACATTTGTCAATAGCCTCTATGAACAGTCTTCATCCACTGGAAGACACCTCGAGACTCTTCATCTTCTTTGGCGATCACCCTAAAGTCTCTTCGAGTCCTCTGGCAGAAACCATCAGTCGTTTCTAGTAGTTACACTGTGAACCTCCAAGAAAGCGCATCCGCCACTGAATCGCCAACCGTCCAAGATTCATGATTCAGTTCTGCTAACTGAATCATAATTGATCAATTAACTGTGAAGAGAAAGAGTAGCCCTTCGATTAGATTTCCAAGTATCCAACACCGTTGGATTAAAAGCACAGGGTCTCGCGTCGATTTCGCCATTTTTCATTTCGCCATTTCGACAATTCTTGTGATGAGGTGTCTTGACACTCCATGTTGCAATCCCCAAAACACCGAAAAAGGAGCTTAGCTGGACAACCACCTTCCCTTCTCGTGACCATCGATGGTGACCAGGTGCTTATCCACAAAGCACTTCGCAATTCGCAACTTTGAGACTCCTGTGATGAAGGGTCTCGACTCTTCATGTTGCAATCACCGAAACTCTGAAATGGAGTTTAGATCCACTAGATTCTTCCCCTCACATGACAATTGATGGTGACCACAACCTACACCAAAAGGTGCTTTTCGCATTTTGCGATTTTGCATGTCACAAATTCCTGTTGCAAGGCATCTCGACTCTCCAAGTCGCGATCTCCAAAATGGAGTTTACTTGTTAGCGCCTTCCTCCAACTCTCGACGATGTGACCACAACCTATGACCACTCGCTAATCATTTAATAACTTCGCTCTTCAGATCAACGGTCCACGATCCGTGGTGATCGGACAGCTATCCTCCGCCTCGGAACTTCATCTTTCGAAACTTGGTGGAGAGTTGATGCTAAAACTCCCGAAACTAAATTCCTAGAATGACGTCACTCGATGACATGTCATGATCTGTGTGTCTTCCACGTGTTACTCAGAATTGTGATTTCCAAGTTCTTGAAATGCCAAATCAACTTGACACTTGTCCTTATATGATTGCGCCATGTGTCCTTTCTGACGTAGGCTGCCACCTGTCCTTGCTGACATGGTCTGCCACATTCATCTCCTAGGTCTGACGGCCCAGATGTGTCCTTGATCCAACGACTAGGATTATTTTTTGATTTCACATATCGTGAGTTCGAGAGGTTAGGGAACCTCGTTCCTTTGATCTTTGATTTCCCGGTCTGTGAAACTCCAAAATGGAGTCTTTGTTGATGTGCCTGTTTCGGGATTTTGGCATTTCGCATTTGGCAACTTCAGGACTCCTATGATGAAGAGTCTCGACTCTTGACTCCTCCAACTCCTGGTATCTGAAACTCCGAAATGGAGTCCTTGTTGATGTGCCTGTTTCGAGATTTTGGGGTTCGATACTTCAAAGGTTAAAGTTCCTTTGATCTTTGATTTCCTGATCTGCGAAACTCTGAAATGGAGTCTTTGTTGATGTGCTTGTTTCGAGATTTCGGCGTTTCGCATTTTGCAACTTCGGGACTCCTGTGATGAAGAGTCTCGACTCTTGACTCCTCCAACTCCCAGTATCTGAAACTCCAAAATGTCGTGGTTTCGGATTTCGCGATTTCCTTCCATGAGTTGCTTTCTTGACTCCTGAAGTTTACGCTTCTAAATGGGATCCAACGATCACTTGTTGAACTTGCCATTGCCATGCCATTATCCCTGCGCTGTTGGTCATGATATTTTCCATCAATGAAAAACACGCATACTCTGCACTATCTCTTCTGATCTTATCGAGCTTTCTTTGTTGCGTCTTCCCAAAATACTTCTGGTGCTCGCCTAGCACATTCTTCCTATACTTAAGCCATTGTCATTGTTGTACTTGCCATCAATGACAAGAATACACTACCTGTAAAACATGCCAACAATCTCTACATCAGGGTTCCTATTTGGATGGCCGCCTCTTCCCACCAAACCTTGATGTTTGCTTGGAAATATGGGTGAGTCAACCAGAATTTTTCAAAACAGAAAGGTTTTCTGCCCGGGGTGCCAGTGATGTTGAGGGTCAGAAGAATTGGCCAGTGATCTGAACCCATTGTATCGATGACTGTGGCATTCCATGCTAGACCGTCCATCATGATGGCTTCAGAAATTAGGAAGCGGTCCAATCTACTGGATACATGTTGGGATCCCAAGCATCTGTTGGACCAGGTAAACAACCCATTGTCTATTTTGACATCAATGAGGTTCAGTAAGCCTATGGTACGGTTAAAGAGCATGTTGTTATTTCCCAAGGAGAGATTGCCTCCATTTTTATCCTCCAGCCCCGTGATCATATTTAAATCACCCTAGAGGATCCACCTTTGGGGGCCTAAGTGTTCTACTACCCATTCCATGTGTTGGAGGAATTCTTCTTTGTCCCTTGATACGAGGGGTCCATAGACGTTTGTGATGTGGCCTTGTTTGTTTGAACCAATGAGGCGAAAATAGGTTGTGATGGTCCATTTGGAAGTAAAAAGGTTGTCAAGTAGAATGGTGGCTAGATTCCAGAGCAGTGCAAGACCTCTTGCTGCCCCATTAGCATCCACTTCCACATGTTGTGCCTGTGTCCATCATCGTTGAAGCGTGGTCTATGCCTTTGTTCCCGCACATTTCATTTCCTGTAGGAGTAGTATGTCTAGTTGTTCCTTCCTGATTCTGTCTTTGAGAAAGGTTTGTTTTCTCTTTGCATTAAGGCCTCTTATGTTCCAAGATAGTATCTTCATGAGGAAGGTGGGGGTTGGAGGGGGGGAAAGTTGTCCGAGATCAAATGAATTTGACCTGAGTTGACAAGAAAGTTATCGACGTCCTGGATGAGCTGGTGTTTCGGTTTCCTACCTTTCTTTTTCTCCTCCTTTGTAGTTTTGCGTTATTACTTGGTGGTTTCTTTTTGTATGCCCAGGTTTGTGTTGGCTCGGGCTTTACCTCCTGCAAAAGAGTTAAGAAAGACTTTGTGCACCTTGTGCAACTAGTCGGGTTATATGGTATACAACTGTTTCTCATGATAGGATTGTTCTAGATGCGCCATATCAATACCGGGAAACTCTTGATCTTCCAATTCCATGTATAGATCCCCCATTTCTGGCCCGGGAGAGGTTGGAAGGGAGGTTTCCATGACTAGTGGTTGTGAGGAAGAAAGGACAGGGGGATCTTGCATGATAGGGATTTGACCGGTTGCAGGGGTTGTCAGAAGGTTAGTAGAGGAAGAGGGGGTATCCAACAGGGTTTGGAGGGAATCAAATAAGTTCTTGATAAGGGGTCCAGTAGGGGCCTGGGGGGGTGCCCTTCTCACCTAGTTCTTTCAACGACCTGTGACCTGGGTGAAGTCGTCCTTAGGTTTGTCAGTATCCTCCTGAGCTTGCTTGGGGGGGTTATTTAAAGGGAATTCTCGAAATATATTTCCATGCTCGTGACACTTGCGCCATCGGAAGGGGATGTGCTCATAATTATCTAGGGTTTGGGACCATTCCTCATCTTGATAGTCCAGGATAATGGTTCCAGGGAGGGGTTTTGATATATTTAAGTAAACACAGATGTAGGCATAAGCAGTGTACCTTCGTTGTTTTGTTGCCTCTGAAGATTTGGCGTAGCTACCGATGGTGTTTCCAATCCCTGCGAGGATCTCCTCCAGCCAAAATTCTTATGGGAGTGAGTATATCATTAGCCAAACCGGAGCGTGGGTGAATTCTTCCTTTTCCAGGCTGAATCTCTCTGTCCAGAATCGGAGAAATAGGCCTGCTGAGTTATAGAAGTACGGCCCCGCTTCGAATATTCGATTTTTTTCCTCCATATTATGCAGTATGATCATAAAGAAGCCTTTTGATCCTAGTTGGAGATCGTAATGACCCTTGGGTTTCCACTAGTGGTGAATCAATTTGACCAAGTCTTTTTTGGAATGCCATAACCCCAGGAATTTACCTATCAAAAAAAAATCTATCATGTGTTGTCTCTGATCCTCCATTCTCGGTGAGCTGATGGTATATTTGGGAGCTATCGGGGCTTTTGGAATGCATTTGTTGGGTTCCCAAGTGCGTTTGGTGCTTGTTTGACTAGTTTCCAGGTTGATGTCCAACGGTTTTTCCTTTAGCATTTCATCCTCCCAGATTAATTTATGCATGTCATTCGGGAGTTCAAAGGTTGAGCGTTTGAAGTGAGTGAAGTTGTGCTCCTTCCCTGTGACAGTACTATAGGAGGTGGCTAAGGGACCCCCTCCCTCAGCCTCCATGGTCGCGGCTATGGAAGAAAGGCGACAGATGGCGGTAGGTTTCAGAGCAAAAACCCTAGCGCATCACATATGATCCAACAATTATGAAATCATACCTCAATCTTTATTATTTTCAATTTATGTCATTTTACATTATTTAACTTAATTATTTATTTTGTATTTGGTGATTAGGTACAACACTAGCGTGTTGCTTACAGAAAGGAAGCAATTGCATAGCCATTGAAAGTGACCCACTATAGTGCGGTTTTATTCAATAAAGAATTAATTTTATTCCATCTCTTCCAAATGAAATGGAAGAAGATGGCTTGAGGAAAGGAGATTTTAATGAATCAAACATGGAAAAAATGTCAAAGGAACCTCACGTACCATTAGGAGGATTGATTGGAAAGGATCACTTTGAAGAACTTGCGGATATCAAAGACCCAATGGAAGAGCAAAATGACACAATGGAAGCACAAGTGTTTTCCAAGAAGATGATAATGTGTCTGTTGAGAATGATGAATTTGGGATATATGATATTGTTTATTAGTTTTAAGATGCCCTTGAAAACAATGCTCAATTTTGCAAAGTTTTGATGAGCTATAAATGTAATGTTTTTACTTTTAGATTTTAAAATAAGAATGAATATGTATCTATTGTTGTTTTATGATGAATCTTTTTTATTATTTTATTTTTACTTTTATTTGTATGTGACTCATTATACTAGGGAAAATGACATGAAATGTTATCATTTTTTTACTTCAAATGTATAAAAATATGGAAAAATTTGTTAATTTAAAAAAATATCATTTTTTTTTGTTCACTTACGTCCATAAAAAGGTTTTACTTGACATGTTATTTTAAATGGATAGGTACCAAAATGTATAGATTTTTTATTATATATGGATTTAAAATGTATATTTTTTTGTTAAATGTTTAAAAATAGTGTTATTTAATTACAATTATTTTCTATGTATTGAAATAATGGTAAACAATGTGTTAAAAATGATATTTTCCACTATATTTTAAAAGTATCGAACTATGAATTAAGTAAGGAGACATAATTATATGGAAAATCTTAATTTTGAAAAATTAAATGGTATACAACATTTTTAGCATTGATAGAAGCATGGAAAAATGATTAAAAACACTGTCGAAAAAAAAATTAGAAAATTTTGAAAATAAATGAAAAAAATACCCTTGAAAAAAAATTAGAACAATTTGAAAAATAGATGAAAAAATAAGCATTTAAAAAAACAATGTGGATACATTATGGATAAGAAGATTTAAAATATCAAAAAACAACCTAAAAGGGGGGGGCATTGCTACCGGTAACACAACTTTTCAAAACGAGGTAAACCATGTGACCCCCCAAAAAAAGAGGACTCTGTAGAGTTGTCCTTAAGTTGAAAACTGTGTTATGGGGTATAACAATATTCTGTGGCATCAATACCTGAGTGCTTCAAGTAATATGATGAAATTTTCTACCCCGAGATCAAAGATCATACTCCAAGTTTCGAGATCATTTCACTTATGGATAGATTTGAAGGTGACATTGCCTCGTCTATTCACCTCTTCATCAGAAGCAAGGGCAAAGGTAAAAGCACAACCAAAGAGAAGAATTGGATCCTAGTGATAATACTAGTGTGCATGCATATAGTCATGGGATGACATTGACTAGAACAACAATATATCTGTTGTAGCAACAACAAAGACTACAACAACCCTTTGTATGTGGTCTTTTTTTAATTTTTTAATTTTGAATTATTTACTATTTCTGACAAATATTGGGAAAAAATGGAACAACCAAAGCTAATAAATCCCCATCACAACCCCTAGCCCAATCACAAAATCCAGATTATGAAATCACAAAACACAAAAAATTATTTATTTTTTCAAAATTATTAAAATAATAAATCGATTTTTCAAAACATTGAGAAATTGTTTTGAATAGTACCAAAAACGCACCAAGTAATATACTAAAATAGACCAGGTAATAGGAAATCAACTATGGTTGACCATCAAACAAAAGCTATAAACTTTGGCTGAAAGCAGGGACTAATAAGTAGAGAAGAGGGAACATGAATTTGAAAATAGATCAAAATTTTCAACTTTTTAAGCTAGTGTGTATGTCTCTCCATCTTCATTTTCAATTATATATAATGTTATTAATAAATATATATTTTAAATTTAATAATAGTTTAATTTTTTTAATTATAATTTCATAGATATCAAATTAATGTAAAAGAATTTTTTTAATTAAAATACACCACATATATAAATAATTTCTTTTAAATTTGAAAATTTAACATAAAACACATATTTTTAATTATTAACCCATTCAAGTTTTAAAATTTATAAATTTTATATTTAAAAACCAACAATACACATTGCCGTTATAATGTAAATTTGAAGTTATAATTCCCCTACACCAAAAAAATATTTTACTTTATCAAAATATAGATATAAATACTTAAATTAACAAAGTTTATTATAATTTTTTAATCATCGTGTGGTTTTGGAAATGACAAATTATTATGTCGTTTCGAAAATGACAAGACAAATATTAAAATATTAAAATAAATATTGTGTTAATATATTTAAAGTTTGTATATGTGGATAGGAGTTTTAAGAAGTTTTTTTGTAAGAGGGGTAGTATCTAATTTTAACTTTATATATTGAATTAAAATTAAATGTTATTGGCGACTATTTGAAACAATTAAAGGTAGTTTTGATGATGATAAGAAGTCTTTTTAACTTTTTTTTAGACTTTTTTTTAAGGTTGAAATCGTTTTTTGGTTTTAGAGTAAGACTTAAAACTATATTTAATTCACTAAAAGTTTGTCTTTCTTAAACATAAGGAATCAAGTTAATGGCTGAAGACTCAAAAGTATTTAGCAGGAGTGAAACTATGTTGTCTTATAGACCACCAACAAGTTATTTTAAGTAACACGATTTTTTTTTGAATAACAATGATAAGTTAATCCACATTCACAAATAACAACCATTAATAACTATCCTAACTACCACTTGATAACCAAATTACAATAAAATTTACTACCTTAAAAAAATACCTATACTAAATTATGAAAATATATATTATACCCCATTCATTAAAGATTTATCTCAAAGTATTATTATACAACAAACAAACATTTATACTTATTCATGGAGTATAGATTGAAGAAATTTTCTACATAAAACGTCATGCATATTGTTGTGCCAAGACAAATGAGAGTTTGACACCTCATAGGTGAGTTAAAAAGGTGTTAGTTGAAATATATTGTTGCTTTCTAAACTTATGTTTCTCTAATCTCTTGACTACTTACCTATTGGTATGCTTCTTTTCCATCTTGAATTATTCCATTCATGTCAATGGAAAAAGATGCTAGTGTTTAGATTAACATCACACTTTCCTTTGTACCTTGGAGTTACACTTATAAGCCTTGGTCATATGAGTTAATTTTGAATTTTGTTTCAAATTTTTTATATAAAAATTTATTGTATTATATTTTTAATATATGAAATTTTAATAATTTGATGGATTAGTATGAACTCTTTGGAAACTGTGAAAAACTTAAATTTTAAAAGCAAATCATAAAATAATAATATTGTAATAAAAGAATTTACAATATTATAAAGTAATATTAAAAATGGAACACATATCCTTGTAGTTATAATTTGGAGGTCTTTTAAGTGTTTGTCTTTTCGTATGCTTGGAAACGTTTGAGATCTCTCTTGTTTAAATGTAGAAGCTAGTGAGGAGCTTCTTGAGATTTGTATTCATTTCTCCATTACTTGGTTGAACAAAAAGATTACCATTGGTCCCCTCTCTTCATCTCTACATGTTTGTTGTGTGATTGTTTATCTTCTTTATTTTCTCTGCTCATTAATTCTAGTTTGTAGGCCGAGATCCCAACAAGTGGTACTAGAATCGAGTTCAATGGTGGTCTGTGAGAGCCCAGGGAAGGTCCGTACATGTAGAAGAAGAAGGGGGTTGAGAAGAGTTGCATGAGATGGATTGTCATCTATGAGTGTATTACCCATATGTGTCATTATTGACATGTGGACAAGACAAGGGTGAGAATGGATGCAAAGTTGTCTAGTGATGTGGATGCAGGGCAGGTGGAGTTGTCTGAGTATAGAACATCACATGCGGATGTTGCCAAGTTTCCAAATCTAGCATTGAGTGCTCTATGTCGTGTGGTCAACGAGAAGCTAAAACCTAGGTTGCAACAATATGTGTGGGAAACAAAGAGGGATGTGCGCACGTCAAGTTGGCAGGGCATTGAGCATAGGTTAGGCTCGTTACCTACCAACACCCAATTATGAGGCATATGTAGTGCGACATGCCAACGTCGATGTCCCGAGTTGGCACAGGGTGGTAAGCTATGTCATGCAACAAACATCAAGCAACATAGGGGCATTGCGAACAAATTTGTTTAGGTGGAGCCTCACTAAGGTTGTCGATATGGAAGAGACAATAGATGGGCTAGAAGAGGCATAGACTAGTGTATCCACATTTGAGGACACACAAATATACAACCAGAGTGCAACTAAGATGGGCATCCAAAAAGAGATCATGTGTAACCCAAGTCAGAGATTAGTTTATGTGTTCCCTTTCAAGAAAGATTATCTTGTAAAGGATAGGATGAAAGATATGTACAGGTTGAATGTGTACTACATCTGCAATATGCTTTATCACTAGGTAGGGAGCTCGAGAATTTTTGGGGCTGCCACTCTAAGCACAAACTGAGTAGGAACAATAGCTTCATTGTTTCTATTGTTGTTTCTTCTCACTGGAACATACTACGTTCAACACATATCGGTGTTCATAAGGTGGCTAAAGTATACCTCGTTCATGTACCATGGTTTCCGGCTGTTGTTGAAGGTCCAATATTTAGCGGATGAGTTGTATAATTGTGGGATTTTCAATGCAACACGGATTTCAAAAAACATTGGATGGAAACAGATGGGAGCCTGTGTGCAGAATGGCAAGGTAAAGGTTTTTGAATGCATAGTTCAAGGTGGAGTTAACCCTTTTTATATATGTAAATGGGCATACAATTGTAAGACCTGGTTAGGCATGCATACCATGATTTTGAAATGTCACTAGTAAAGTTTAGACGACGTAGGTGATAGGGGGAGCATGTGATATTCCCAGATACCCTAACTTTGAAGGAAGTTTGGCCAAATTTAGTCATGGAAAAGGGGGGGGGGGATGTTAGGACAATAGTTATGGTTTTGGGAACATGTGTTTTGGTATCCCATGGTTTTAGAGCCCATGGACTGCATACTCCATTAAACTTAGCTTGGAGGCGAGAGGTGAAGGCTCACTTGGTTGGCTTGGATAGATTCGGTCAAGGAATTATATCTCTATTGGCTAGAGTGATGGAGATAAGGGATGTAGATTATGGGATCCTACTATTCACAAATTATCACTAGCAGAGATATGTACATGGAAAAATTTCTTCTTGAGATTTGTATTTGTTTCTCCATTACTTGGTTGAGCAATAAAGATTGCCATTGCTCCCCCTCTCTTCATCTATACCTATTTGTTGTGTGATTTTTTATCTTATCTATTTTTCTATTGATTAATTCTGATTTATAGACCAAGATCCCAACACTTTGTACTACTTTCATTAATATTAGTTTTTTACTTCACTATCGGTGGCATGTATAATACTTTTTATAAAAGAAAAATATCTCACTTTTGAATGGGATTAGATTTTTTTGTTTCATTCAAATACTACCCCTTCATATGAAAGGGTCTATCTATTGATTCATCTATTGATTGAATGAGGATGACCATATCTTAAAATAATAATAGGAAAGGCATTTCCAATTAGGGGAAAAATCATCAAATGAGATTTTCTAATAAAGGGGGTATCAAATAAAACACAAGAGTCAAACATGTAGACAATTATTGATCCAGATTATTTTGGGAACGATATGAAGAAAAAAATATAATAGAGATATAACTAAGAAATACACAAAGGCATGGCAAGGAACACAATAATACAATAAAACTTAGATTCTAATAATGACAATTTGAAATACAAAAGACTGTAAAATGCAAAAGCACACAATCTTGTTAGAATGGTGGTAGCTTATCTCTAAGAAGAGATGTCTTGACTATGCTCATTCGCAAGAAGCTCGTTACAATGAGGCTCAAAGACATTTTTAACATAAAACAGAAATAAAAAAAACCTAAACATCCAAAACCCTAACCCCGAGATATGAAATTCCAAAAGGTTTGTGGGCCTTGATGGGGGTAGTTGATACGTCAACTTCCCGAGGGTGTAAATTTTGCATACAAGCTATGTTTGGGGCACTCGAAACCTCATAGGAAAGATCTAGACGAGGAATACACATTATGTTCATCCTAGCATGTGCCTCTAGCAACATGATAGGCACTACCGAGCCAAAAAAATGTCGTTTAGGACCTCAAAACAACCCCATAAGTTTGGGACCCAAAAAAATGGCAAGATGGGAAAACTGTAATTTGAGCTAGTGGAATAGGTGAGTGGCCACCAATTTCCACCTGGATCATTCCTCCCCCCTTTGGAAGAAATTTTCTCCATTACATCAAGTGCCTCCATCAGATGGGGAAACTTCTGTTGAATCTGACTCCTACTGAGCCACTTTCCCTGATGAAGAAACTGCCTTGCTTTGATGACCCGATAAAGTTGGATGGTCTATTGGCGAGTGTCCTTTATCTTGGTTTCCATGATCCAATCAACTATTTATTTTTTGATGCATTCAGGATTGAGTTTTGTAGGGGACAACTACTCGGTCGCAAACTAAGTGTCCATGAGAGGTGGAAAATATGGTCGGCATAGTTCCACATTAAATATCGGGTGCAAGCCAAGGAAAGGAGGAAAAGCTAATTCAAAAGAATTCTCACCCACAACCTTGGTAATAGTGTAAGGCCCGTATCAGAGTGGGCATAGCTTCTGATGGGGTCTTGTGAGGTGCTCTTTTTGCAAATGCAACTGTTAGGATATTTAGACACTTAAGAGTTAGTTAAGATCTACTTGGTCTAATGTGTCGTTAGGTAAAGTGTGTTTCTTAGTGTGTTTCATTAGTATCCATTTGTAGTTAGGAAATATGACGGTCACGATATGTTCTCGACATAGAGTGATCTGATGGTTCATATTCTCCTTGATCTTAATGGCCATTGATATATGTCTTAACATCCGATTGGTCCATGATCTCTATTTAAAAGAGCATGGAGAGTCATGTTCCGATGATCGATTGTGAGAAACTCTCTTGTAAAATCTCTCTGTAATATTTTTCTTTTGCATTAATAAACTGCTCCAAGTGGTCGTGTTAGTTGGGCTCGTGGATGTTTCCCTGTGTTAATTTTTTCAAAATCCCACCCAGTTTCAGTCTCGCTGATTTTTCAGTCAAACTTAAATGCTAAATTTAATTTCAGCACTGTTTCATCTTATGCTACAGCCGTGGTGTTTC
>JZKD02S0808264.1:20579-77842 GCA_000966675.3 Picea glauca | reverse complement strand
AATCTCTTACTTACCAGCACCAACTACTTCCAATGGAAATCCCATATGAAGGATTTATTAAGAAGTAAAGGCTTGTACCAGATTACCTTGGGAAAGGAAACAACACCCACTGATGTTGATAAGAAAGTCAAATGGGATAATATGAATGATGAAGCATGTGGATTAATCGAAATGTCTATCTCTCATGATTTAAGGTTCCAACTTCAATCAATTGATAAACCCAAAGAAGCTTGGAAAAATATTGAATCTGTGTTTGGTAAACACAATACTATTCGATCACAATAGTTAGAAAATCAAGTACTAACTTTAAGTCCAAATGATTTTTCTTGCATTGAATACTATCTATCTAGGTTTAAAACTCTCAGAACTTTATGTGAAGAATGTAAGATAAAGATAGAAGAAGATCGTTGCATCTATATTATTCTTTCTAAGCTAGGTAGTGCATATTTTGTGTTTGTATCTACCATTTATGCCATGCAAGAGGCTCTAGGGAAAGGTTATAAAAAAAACCAGTCTTGAGAACTTTTGTGATGCTTTGATTAGAGAGAAAGATAAGCTTGTACAACTTGGAGTGATCAACACTACAGGTACCTCCAACAAAGCCTTAGTCATCCATCAGAAAGATAAACCCAAGAATCCCAAGAAGCAGCATCCTCGCCACAACAACAAGCAATATAAGGGTCCCAAACCCACTCAGATAACTTCCACTTCTAATGGTGACAAAGGAGAAAAATATAAAAGTAAGAAGACTGACAGACATTGCAACTTTTGTGATAAATATGGTCATGATGAGTCCAAATGTTTCAAGAAGATGGTAGGTTTAGAAGCAACGATGAAGAAGAAGAACATTAGTATTGATTCTACTTATTCTTCTTCTTCTCATGGACATGCACTTTATGCTTCTGGTTTCTCCTTTAATACAACTTCTACTTCTTTTTCTGATGAGTGGTTTATTGATTATGGAGCATCTTATCATATGGCTAAGGATAGAGACATATTTTCTTATCTAAATGAATGTAACACCAAGAAAATATTTGTTGGTGATGATATATCTCTTAGTGTTGAAGGATCTGGAACAGTTCAAGTAGAAAACGGTAATTTCAATGATTTATTATGTATTCCAAGTCTTTCTTGTAACCTTCTATTAATATATCAAATCACTCATTCAAGTGAAGGTAAAACCATAGAGTTTTCACCTCACCAAGTTGTAATAAAGGATCTAAAATATCCTAAGCATGTTATTGCAACTAGAATTGTTGATGATATTACCAGGTTGTACAAGTTTGACAACTTTGGGTCATCATCTTTTTCATCAGTTTTTGGTGCTCATAGCAATGACTTGAGCAAACTTTGGCATGAGCGGTTTGGTCATATAAACTATCATTCATTGCAAAAACTATGTAATCAACAGATGGTGATTGGTATTCCTCTTGTTTCATGCAGAGATGGTGTTTGTGCCAGTTGTGTTCTTAGAAAACATCATTGAGACATTTTTGACAAGTGTGCATCTTGGCACGCCTCGGGCCCTTTGCATCTTGTTCATAGTGATTTGTGTGGTCCACTTTCTTCTCCTTCTTTTTCTGGGTGCAATTATTTCTTAACTTTCATTGATGACTTTTCTATACATACTTGGGTTTACTTCTTAAAACTTAAGAGCAATTTTTTTGACAAGTTTTTGGCCTACAAGGCCCTTGTAGAAAAGAAATTTGGACATCAAATTAAAAATTTAAAAACATATAATGGAGGCGAATATGTGAACAATAATTTTTCAAGTTACTGCACTACATATGGAATCCAAATGCAACACATTGTTCCATATACACCACAACAAAATGGTGTTGTTGAGAGAAAGAACCACACAATAAAAGAAATGGCTAATTGTATGATCCGATCTAAGGGATTAAGTCTAAAGTATTGGGTAGAAGCAATCAACTCTGCAAATTACATAGTAAATCTCACTCCCACAAAGGCTCGTAAAAATATAACATTGAAAGAATCTTGGACTAAAATTAAACTAGATGTAAGTCACTTCCGTGTATTTGGCAGTATAGCATGGGCTCACATTCCTGATGAGAAAAGGAAAGCATTGTAACCTAAAAGTGAGAAGTGTATATTTTTTGGTTATTCTAAAGATGTCAAAGATTATAGACTTCTTCAACCACATTGTAATGAAATTATTATTAGAAGAGATGTTAAATTTGATAAAAATCTCTTGGCCTGTGAGCCTAATTCGACGATTGTGCCTTCTTCGGCCTGTGAGCCATCTTAGATGTTTGTTCCTTCTTCTATTACTATTCTAGTTTCTTATTCAGATGATGAAAGTGAGGATGAAAATCCACCTTTGCCTACTCACCTTCCTCCAGATGAGTCCTTTGAACCTGAACCAACACCATCTCCACCGCTTCCTAGATGGTTCCATTCAACACGAGAAGTAGTTGGTGATCTTGTCAGTGATCCTTTAGATCAACGTCAGACACTTTCACAGTTCCAGTGAGCCTATTCTCTTTTGGATCAAGTTTCAGAGACTCATGATCCAAAGACATTTTCATAAGCTTTAGGTCATCCATATTTGGATACAACAATGAATGAAGAGTATTGTTATTTAATGGCCAATGATACCTGGGATCTTGTACCTCTTCCAAAAGGAAGAAAACTTTTGAAATGTAAATGGGTGTACATAACTAAGTATGCATCAGATGGAAGTGTTGAAAGACACAAAGCTTGGTTAGTTTCCAAAGGATTTTACCAAGATGAAGGAATTGACTATAATGAAGCCTTTTCCCTTGTTGCCAAAATGAATTCCATTCGCCTTGTTCTTTCCCTTGCTGCCTCACATAAATGGGAGTCCCATCAGATGGATGTTAAATCCTCCTTCTTGCACAAAGATTTGCAAGAAGAAATCTACACAGAACAACCTCTTGGCTATGTCTAGAATGACTCTATCCTTGTTTGTCACCTTAAGAAATATTTGTATGGTCTTAAGCAAGCTCCCTAAGCTTGGTATGCCAAAATGGACAACTTTCTTATTGACACTGGATTCTCTAGATGCCATTCTAATCCTAATGTCTATACCAAGAAATTAGGAAGTCATCTCATAATACTTGTCCTTTATGTTGATGACCTTATCCTTACTAGTAGTGACTCAAAACTTTTAAACCATGTGAAAACTAGCCTTAAGAAGAAATTTGAAATGACAGACTTAGGTTTTTTGCACTATTTCCTTAGCCTCCAAGTTTTTCAAACCAATGAAGGATTTTTTATTTCCTAGTCTAAGTATGCTTGTGACCTTCTTCGTCGCTTTCACATGGATGATTTTAAAACTTGGAGTCAAGCTTAATGACACCTATACTTCTCCTGAATTTGATGCCACCCTGTACCATCAGTTAGTTGGTAGCCTCTTATACTTGAATCATACCTGTCCCGATCTTTCCTTTGTTGTTGGTATTGTTTCACGGTATATGCAAACACCCCATGAAATCCATTGAAAAGAAGCTAAAAGGATACTTCGTTATGTCTATGGTACAGTTTAGTTTGGGATACATTAAAGTTCAGGGGGGACTCCTTTATTGGTTGGTTTCACTGATTCAGATTGGGCCGACAACCCTGATGATCAGAAGTCTACTCAGGTTATGTTTCCAACCTTGGTTCAAGACCTATCACTTGGGAATGTAAGAAACAATAGGCTATTGCACTTTCTTTAGCAGAAGCAAAGTACCGAGCAACGATAAATGTAATTCAAGAAGCCTTGTGGATTCGACAGATCCTTTCAGAGTTTGGATTCCAACAATAGCATCCGACCAGCCTTTGGTGCGACAATCAGAGTGCCCTCAATCTCTCCAAAGACCCAGTTCAACATTAGCGCAACAAGAACATCGAGATACACATGCACTTCATTATAAAGCTCATTCATTATCAAGTTATTGAAGTGCTCTTTTTCCCTATAGAAGATCAAGTTGCCGACATTTTCACAAAATCTCTTATAGAAGCGAATTTTTCCAAACTTCAATCTATGTTAGGAGTTCAAGAAGTTGTCATTAAGAGGGAATATGCTCTAATGCCTCCTTCCTTCTCTTATTGTGTCACTATTGTAAATCCTTCAATCCTATCCCAAGTTGTTCTTAAGGGGGGATGTTAGGATATTTAGACACTTAGGAGTTAGTTAATATCTACTTGGTCTAATGTGTCGTTAGGTAAAAGTGTGTTTCTTTAGTATGCATTAGTATGCATTTGTAGTTAGGAAATATGACGGTCACGATATGTTCCCGACATAGAGTGATCTGGCAGTTCATATTCTCCTCGATCTTAACAGCCATCAATCCATGGCTTAACACCCGATTGGTCCATGATTACTATTTAAAAGAACATGGAGGGTCATTTGTCGATGATCGATTGTGAGAAACTCTCTTATAAAATCTCTCTGTAATATTTTTCTTTTGCATTAATAAACTGCTCCAAGTGGTCGTGTTGGTTGGGGCCATGGATGTTTCTTCATAGGGTTTTACCACATCAAAACATTGATGTGTTGATATTTGATCTAGTTGTGTGAGTGGTTACTAAAGGTGTTCATCCTCTGTTGGAATATCTATGTTGTTGAACAACAACCACACCTTATCTCCCACCTGTAATTTGTGGGGTACCCAAAGCTGATCGTGGCACTGCTTGTACTTGGCATTGGATTTATGCAAAATATCATGAACTTGTTGTTGGATGTGATCAACACATTTGGTTTCCTGGTCATCCTTTGTTTGAGTATGGGAGGACTCTTCCTATGCAGCTGCAATGGGTAGAGATACGTCAATGGGGGTCAATGGTTGGAACCCCAAGCACACCTAAAAATGGTTGTGGCCAATAGAGTTGTGGAGGAATCTATTGTAGCTATGTTGAACATACAGAAGGATTCAATCCCATGCGCATGGGTGTTTAGAATTATACATCATCATGATATGGAAAATCATCCTATTGACTACCTCTATTTTCCCATTAGTATGTGGGTGGAAGGAAGTTGATTTGGTCATCTTGGTGTCCATCATCAACCATAGGCTGGACCAAAAAGTGCTCAGGAACCTATTGTCTCTATCGAAGATAATAGTTTATGGGATCCCAAAATGAACCCAAACATGTGTGAAGAAGAACTTGGTGGTGGCCTTAGTTGTGATGCTCTTTTTGTAGGGTGCCAAAATTGTCATCTTAGAGAATCGATCAACGACCACGAAGACACAATCATTCCCATTCTTGGTTAAAGGCAGACTGGACATGTATTCCATGGATATGGACTCCCAAGGCCTATCCAGAGTGGGAAGAGGGGAATATATCCTATGTTTCTTGATGGAGGGATTGACAATAACACAGTCAATGCAGGATCTGATGTATTTGTGAACAACTTGTCGAATTTTCAGCCAATAAAAATGCTTTTGTAGTCCTAAAATTGTCTTTTCTACACCAAAATGTCCTACTTCCCGGCTATAATGAGCTTCCCATATCATCTTTCCATGTCACTTAAATGAATACAAAGGTGGCTTAGATGGCATAACAATCCATCCTGGAGATGAAAGTTGAGAACTATTTTCCCCGCGTTCAGTGTCTTATAGGAAGTAGAAAAATTAGAGTCATTATTTTATAATCATGGCCATCTAGATCTCTCATGTCCACAAGAGTTAATAATTGTGGTTAGTGTTGCCACTAGGGGTCGACTGAGGCAATCTGCGACATGGTTGGCGCTACCCATCTTGTACTTGATATTCAAGTAGAATTGTTGCAGGTGGGTGGGTGACTTCTGATGGAAGTAATTTTGTAACTTTCTTTGTGTATGCATGAATTGCAAAGGCCTGTGATCAGTGTGGATAATAGTTTCCTTCCCCAAAATGTAATGCTTCCACTGTCGACATGCATGCACAATGGAGTACATATCTTTTTCGTAGGTAGGGTATCTTCAAACATCATCAGATAGAATTTCACTATGATAGGCTACCGGATTCCCATGATGAGTGAGGACTGCACCAATAGCATAATCTGAAGCATATGTCTCAATCTCAAATGGATATTACAGGTCTGGAAAAATGAGGACTAGTGTTGAGTAGAGGAGGAATTTCAAATCCTCCAATACTTTCTGTTAGGGTGTGGATAAAACAAACTTGGCCTTCATTCCACCCATGTTTGCCTGGATTAGGGCCCATGCGATATGAGAGAACCCCAACATAAACCACTGGTAGAATTTGGTGAGGCCCAAGAAGCTATAGAGCTCGATCATTGTCTTCGGGGCCAGCCAATTTTGGATGACTTGGATCTTGGATGGATCCACATGTACAACATTCTCATCTATGATGTATCCCAAATATTTGATTCTTTGTATATCGAAGGAACACTTCTCCAAATTGGCATATAAATTGTATTGTCATAGGGTGCCAAATACCTGCTAAATATGCTCCAAATGTTCCTCCTAAGTTTTGTTGAAGATGAGGATGTCATCCAAATATACAACCAAAAAGGAGTTTATGAATGGTCGTAATATATCATCCATCATCCGCATGAATGTGGTTGGGGCATTAGTCAAGTTGAAAGTCATGACCAACCCCAGTAGGTGAGGCAAATATGTCTTTATACTCCTATACTATTTTGTCCACCTATTGTTGTTGGGAAGAGAGACCATGTGCATAGGTTTTGGTGGTTCCAGTGACCTTATGTTCACCTTCCGATCGAACCATCCAGAGGAAAAATCTCTCGATCTGAGACACCACCTTTCTAAACTGCTTCACGGAGATCAAAGAGACCGTGGTATTTGGGACTCCCTCCGGTATCATGTAGATTTGATCTCCCAAAGTAATAATGCACTATGGGGCCTAGAATCATAAACAACATGACTCTTCCACATATATGTTTTTCCTAGAAAAACATCAAAAAATTTAAGGGGGGAAACATCACACAATACCTCGTCTTTGAAGGGTTTGGTGTCGTAGTGCAGGTGACATTGTTGGCTAACGCATATGTCTCATCCCTTACTGAGCCAATCGATGGTGTATGGTTGAGGATGTGGTGTTATTATCCGGTTCAACCTCTTGAAAACCTCTGCTGAGATTAGGTTCTTCTGAATATTGCTATCAACAATGAAATGGAGTGGGGCTCCTTTGACCCACATCTGTGAGTGGAAAAGGCACTCCCCTTCTTCAGGATCCTATGGTTCCTTTGGCTGGACTTTTGTGGTAGAAATGGTGACACTAGGTTCTGCATCAATGATTTGTATTCCCCTTTCTAGTTCTGCATCAGAGTCTGAGTTGACATCTTACCTTGGGGATTTCATCTCATCCAACAACCACTGTTTGGAGCGACATTCAATAGTATTGTGCCAAGGGATTTTTTGGAACTTGCACCATTTTTCAGTGTCCTTCTTCAACTTCCCATTACCCTTCTTTGTTGGTGGCTTGGGTTGGTTATCCTAGGGTTGGACATCCTTACTCTTTCCTTTAGCCTAGGATTTAGGGCCACCATACCATACTTTGGTTGTTGCAGATTTGTAGACCTGAACTCCCGCTTGTTCTGCTGCTTTAATTTATGTTCGATTTGACAACATATCGATAAGCAGCTCCCAATGATGAGATGTACAGAAACTCCATTTCGGTTTGGATGTACCTGTGTAGATCCCCACGGTATTTTAGGACCATATGTTTCTCGGATTTTTTGATACCCAACTTGGTCCGCAAGGTATGGAAAGTATTTTTGAACTTCAGAACTGTTTGGACCCTCTCTTGGCTCAGTGTGGTCCATAATATTTACTAGTCATCGTAACTTCCAACGGGGTAATATTGTTCCTTTAGGGCATAAAAAAAAGCTTCCCAGGTGGGTCCTGGCCCAAAAATTATAGTCATCCTCGACATGTTGCTCACAGTAAGTCTCCCACCAATATCCGACATGGGGAAGGGCCTTAAGGAGTGCGAAGGTGATCTTTTAATTGTTGGAGAAATTGTGGACAAAGAAATAATCCTCTAGAAAATTTAACCATTTTTCTAAAGTGTTGAAATCTATCTAGCCTTCAAATAAAGGAATATAAAATTTAACTTGTACCTTGAAAGGAATCACACCTCCAAATTGACTATTGGTTGAAGGTGCCTCTATTGTTGTCTGTAGTTGTTGAAGGATCTGGGAGAAATTATCCATCATCTCATTCCTCTGTCGTGCGAGGGCTTCCTCGAGCAATAGTTTGAAAGGATATCCTATCCCATCATCCCTCTTTTCTTCTGCCATGGAAGGTTGCTTGGGTGTGTGAAAGCGGTTGTCCTCAAGAGAAACAATCTCGAGAAACAAATATATACCCTGACCTCGTCAAGGACATGTTCTTAGAAATAATAGGTGTGCTCGTTTCACCATAGACAATATAAAAATATTGTCACCCAACCATAGGTCAAAGCCACCCTTGAACACCTTAAACTTGACAAAGAATAATTTTGGAAGAAAACCCTAGGCCTAATAGTCAATCAATATAGCATACCTCTCTCCAGAGATAGCACACAAGGCAGAAAGTCCAAACCATAACCAAGAGAAAGTCCAATCCTAAACCAAAAATACAAGTTGCAGTAGTTGTAGCTGCAACTACTCTCCAGACTTGTGCACTTACCAAATTTCTGTAGTATGCACTCTTAAATTTCTCCAGTTGCGAGTTGTGTCTATCAAATGATCTCTCATGTCATATATTTATACTTCTCCTCCTTAGATGTCTAGACTGACTTTTCATTCTGGAGGATAAAAACTCAATATTAAATATTTCCTTTAGCCGAATTGTCTTCTAGGGTTATGTCCAATGCTTTGGGTTTTCTTCTTGCTTCCCGAAATATTCTATTCTTGTCAGGGTTACACGTGGACGTTAATACCTCCCGGAACTACCATAATATCAACACTCCCTCCTAGCTAGGGAGGTATTGAAAGAAATGGTCTTGATCACAAACATACCATTCAACCGGTAGCATCATCATAACCATACATGCTATCTCGTGATTAGATCACGAGGACCATTATCACTATCAGTATCATCTGATAGCATCAATTGCATCATCTCTCGAAGCCATACTCCTTCTAAGTAATCAAGCATGATGTTGAATAAGTCACTCACTCCAAAGAGTGATACAAGAACCATTATTCTAATCTTGACATATGTCCTAGAAGAATAACTATTCCAACAAATGTTGGAAGCCACGCCATGGGCTATAAGGACTATTCTTTTAATCCAGACATACATCCTAGAAGAATAAATTTCTTAGACCATTTTCCATCTGGAGAATGTCTGTCCATCAGTACATTGACTATCCATCTAGCTGATAATCATTTTCAACACTACTGATAGTGTACATGACAATTAGAACAATGTTATTGAATAGAACACAACTGTGTCTATCCATAGTAGTACACAACTACTATCCAGTGGTACACAACCACACCAAGTAGCACATGGCTACTTAATCAGTGACACATAATCACAAACAATGGAACACATCCACCACAGTAGCATACATCTATTATCGAGAGACATATAGTCTCCATAGAAATCTTATCATTTGATATCAACCTGCATAAAACAATATCATGATATAAATTGAGTCATTCGGTCCATTCTTCCACTCACATATGTGATATCTAGAAGAGAATCATCCCTCAGAATGTAAAACATAAGCCATGGGATATCTGGACTATTCTTCTCAAGCATATAAGAACAATTTTCCCTAATTTATGATCCTGGACCATTCACCTAACTGGTCCATTCTTCTGACACTATTCATAGTGCAACCTAGAGAGAATGAGTATGCCCTAGGGAATGCCTATCCTTGATTGTTGTACCTGGAATATTCACTTAACTGGGCCATTCTTCCGAAACTAATCATAGTGAAACCTGGATAGAATGAGTCTTCCCTAGGGAATGATTGTCCAAACCATTTCCTAATGGAAATGATTGTCCTGCACCAACCTCCAAAACGGACCATTCTTCGAAACTGCTCACAACTGTGAACTTCGAAAGAATGATTGTCTGGTGGGAAAACCATTCTACTTGACCACTACTCAGAGTGAATGCCAAGAAGAATGATTGTCCTAGACCATTCCCCCACATTGGCCACAAGGGGAATCATTGTCTATAGTACATCAACAATCTATCGAACCATTTTCATTACGGAAATGACTGTCCGATCTAGACCATATTCCAAATTTGAAAATTCCTTTCCATCAAAAATCTCAAACCACCTTTTGAACTAGAAAGGAAATGCTCATCCTGGACCATTTTTCGAACTGAAAAATGAATGTCCATAAATCAATAACACATCAGTGCTCCCTCCCAACCTGGAAGTAATCTCTTCCTTTTTCAATAAGTAAGTCGTCTACACGAGCCCTGGCTTGTTTCTTAAGTACACAGTTTTTTCATCTTGTACAGAGGCTTTACCAAAATATCTTCTATCTTCTCATCTTTGGAGATATATTGGATAACCACTTCTCTTTTATGAACTTCATCACGAAGAATGTAATGCTTGATCTCAATGTACTTCGATCTGTCATGGAACACTAGTTTTCACTGAAGGCTTCATATAGCTCTGATCATTACAATATATCACGGTTGAATTCAACACTTATGTTTCCTGCTAGCTCATGACATTGTGTCAAGGCTCAAAATGAAACATATCCAAGTAGCACTTCTTTTGTCATCATGAGAGTTTGTCATGGATTAGCAATCCATCATCCCATACTTCTGATTAATTATTCTGATATACTATCTCTGTCGTAAAAGGTTTTCACCACACTTTTGTTGTATATGAGATACTCTGCATCAAGTTGTTTGAATCCATACAAGGTCTTCTTATATCTGCATACATGGGTCTCTTTCTAGTATAAATTCTTTCTCACTTGCTTTATTGGGTAGAGCAGTCTTTTACATGTAAATTCCAATCCATGGATACTACAAGAGGTATATCTGGAACAATTTATTGTCATAGTCTTCTCCCTCCTTCTGGAAGAACCTCTGAATATTGTAATGCTTCCATTCATAAGTCCTTTTCATATTTTATATACACTTTTCTTTATCATAACTTCCATTTCTTTTGCTCGATTGTTTCTTAGTGGGTTCAAACCAAGTTGGTAGTCTTGTGATTCTCGATATAATAGCTGGTTGTTCTTGCTTTTCTTTCTTTCTTGGAATCTTCATGTTCTTCCTTATGTCTCTCTTTAGATCTTGGGTCCATGGGGTATTCTATATGCCCTAAATATTCCAACTTCTTCCTTTCATCATAGGATCATGGATGTATATGGACAACCAAGGATACTTTAAGGCTTCTTTTCGAAGAAGACTTCTTCTAGAGTCAAACTGAACACATGCTGCTTATCATGGCTACTACTTTCAATTGGAACATGGGAAAATACATCATAATCCTCAATGGATCATATCATTTAGGATTATCTCCCTCCTAATCCTTGCTTCATGCATGAATGCATGCTCTTCTTTTGGAATTATATAATCAGCTCCCTCCATCTAAGAGAGTCCATACTTTCATCTACATCCTTATTGCCTTATGCAAAGTGTCACAATTATTTTTCTAATTTCCTCTTGATTGTTGACTTCTTTCTATTTTGACTTCTTCTGGGTTTCTTCAAGTTTGATTATGATTTTAGCTTATCTTGCAGTTGTTACTTATGTAATAGCTTCCATAGGAATTGTTACCAAGGATTGTCAATGTACTTCATCTTTTCATGTGTATTTCTTGACTTGTAGTCATCGTCATAACAATCCTTATCTTGTTATTCTTCCATAGGTATTTTTTCACTTGAACATCTTATCTTCTAAGAAATAGATATGCAAGATATGTACAGAAACTATGTAAACATGGTATGTACAATAATTATGAAGAATATTGTTACCTTGTCTTAGAAGAAGAAGTTTGTTTTATCCCACATGGACTTCATTGAGGGTTCCCTTTCTTCGACAACTGATGCTTCCTGTGTTTCCTTCCTTTTCTTTAACTCAGGACAATTATTCTTGTAGTGACCATATTTTCGACAGTTGAAGCACTGTATTTTTGACATATCTTTCTCTTGATTTGGTTTCTTCCTTGAGTCAAACTTTGTCTTATTCCTGAATTTCTTGAACTTTGTTGTGTAGGCTTGATCATCATCTTTCCTTTGGAATTTCTCTTTTGCGCTAATCCTTGATTCTTCTTATGCACAACAAGTCCAAATTTCTTCAAATGTGGGATACTCCTTTCTTGTGTTCATGCTTGCAGCAAATGTATCCCATGTCTTGGGAACGCCATTGAGTACTATATTTACCAGTTCCTTCTCTTAAATGATTTCTTCAATATCTTGTAGTTGATCTCTTAACTAAAAGATTCTCACAAGGTATGATGTTATGTTGTCATCATCATTCATTTTCATGTCACGAAGCTCATTCTTCAGACTCATGTCTTGTCTAATGTTTCTGACTAAGAAGAGGTTAGTTAGAGCATCGTACATATTCTTAGATGAGTCAAGATGAGAGATGTAGGTTATCAAGTGGTATTTTATAGAGTCCACTATGATACTCATGGAATTGATGTCACTGTCCATGAACTTCTCCATAATTTCAACGTTCTGAGGTTCCTTCTCTTTTCCTTCTTCAAACTATGGTTCCACGATCTTTCCTTTCACGATATCCAAAAATTTATTCTTGGCAAGGATTATCCCCTTCTAACTTGTTTTCTGACTTCATAGAGTAAGTCATGACTGCTTTGACTTGGTCAACCTTTGACTTTGACCAAAAACTCAAACTTGACGTATTAGCTTGCTGAGAGTACCAGGAGGTGCGCTAGGTAAAGGCACACTAGGATATCCATAAATTAGGTCAATCTCTTCACTTAAGGTGCCTCAACAAGAGGGTTAGGGTTTCGTTGCTGCAGCAAAAACTTTGACTACAACTGCAACTGTAACTGAGCAAATCCTCCCAATCTATATTCCAGCGGTTAGAATGTTCAAAGATAGTGTGGGCCCATAACCTGTTAGAAATAATAGGTGTGCTTGTTTCACCATAGACAATATAAAAATATTGTCACCCAACCATAGGTTGAAGCCACCCCTGAGCACCTTAACCTTGACAGAGAATATTTCCAAAAGAAAACCCTAGGCCTAATATCCAATCAATGTAGTGTACCCCTCTCCAAAGCTAGCACAAAAGGCATAAATTCTAAACCATAACCAAGAGAAAGTATAAGCCTAAACTGAAAATACAAGTTGCAGTAGTTGTGGTTGCAACTACTCTCCATACTTGCACACTTACTAAATTTCTGCAGTGCGCACTCTTAAATTTCTGCAGTTACAAGCTATGTCTATCAAATGAGCTCTAGTGTCCTATATTTATATTTCTCCTCCTTAGTTGTCTAGGCCGACTTCTCATTTTGGAGGCTAAAAACTCAATATTAAATATTTCCTTTGGATGACTTGTCTTCTAGGGTTATGTCTAATGCTTTAGGGTTTCTTCTTGCTTCCCATAATATTCTATTCTTGTCAGGGTTACACGTGGAGGTTAATACCTCTCGCAGCTACCATAATATCAACACTCCCTCCTAGCTAGGGAGGTATTGAAACAAATGGTCTTGAGCACAAACATGTCATTCAACCGATAGCATCATCATATCCATACATGCTATCTCATTTTTATATCACGAGCACCATCATCACTATTAGTATCATATGATAGCATCAACTGCATCATCTCTCAAAGCCATACTCCATCTAAGTAATCAGGGATGATGTTGAATAAGTCACTCACTCCACAGAGTGATACAAGAACCATTCTTCTAATTCAGACATATGTCCTAGAAGAATAACTATTCCAACAGATGTTGGAAGCCACGCCATGGGATACAAGGACTATTCTTCTAATCCAGACATACATCCTAGCAAAATAAATGTCTTGGACCATTTTTCGTCTGGAGAATGTCTGTCCATCAGTACACTAACTATCCATCTAGTTGATAATCATTTTCAACACTATTGATAGTCTACATGGAAATCAGAACAATGTCATTCAATAGAACACAATTGTGTCTATCCATAGTAGTACACAACTACTATCYAGTGGTACACAACCACACCAAGTAGCACACGACTACTTAATCAGTGACACATAGTCACAACCAGCGGAACACATCCACCACAGTAGCATACATCTAATATCCAGAGACATACAATCTCCATAACAATCATATCATCTGATATCAACCTGCATAAAAATATATCATGATATAAATTGAGTCATCTGGGCCATTCTTCCACTCATATCTATGAGATCAGGAAGAGCATCTACCCTTAGAATGTAAAACATCAGCTATGGGCTATCTGGACTATTCTTCTCACGCATAGAAGAATAATTGTCCCTGATTTCTGATCATGGACCATTCACCTAACTGGGCCATTCCTATGGCACTAGTCATAGTGCAACCTGGAGAGAATAAGTATTCCCTAGAGAATGTTTGTCCCTGATTGTTGAACCTGGACCATTCACCTAATTGGGCCATTCCTCTAGCACTAATCATAGTGCAACCTGGATAGAATGATTCTAGCCTAGGGAATGACTATCTGGACCATTTCCTAATGGAAATGATTGTCCTACACCAACTTCCAAAATGGACCATTCTTCAAAATTTCTCACAACTATGAACTTCGAAAGAATGACTGCTCGACGAGGCGGACCATTCTACTTGACCACTACTCAGAGTGACTACCAAGAAAAATGATTGTCCTAGATCATTCCCCCACACTGGCCACAAGGGGAATCGTTGTATATGGTACATCAACAATCTATCGAACCATTTTCATTACGAAAATGACTGTCCGATCTGGACCATTTTCCGAACTGGAAAATGCCTATCCGTCATAAATCTCCAACCACTTTCCGAGCTGGAAAGGAACTGCTCATCCTGGACCATTTTTCAAACTGAAAAATGATTGTCCATAAATCAATAACACATCAGTGCTCCCTGCCAACCTGGGACTATTATCTTCCTTTTTCAATAAGGAAGTCGTCTCCACGAGCCCCCAACTTGTTTCTTAAGTATGCACTTTTTCATCTTGGACAGAGGCTTTACCAAAATATCTGCTATTTGCTCATCCGTGGAGATATATTGGATAACCACTTCTCTTTTTTGGACTTCATCATGGAGAATGTAATGCTTGATCTCAATGTACTTCGGTCTGTCATGGAACATTGGTTTTCTCTTAAGGCTTCATATAGCTCTGATCATTAAAATATATCATGGTTGAATTCAACACTTCCGTTTCCTACTGGCTCATGACATCATGGCAAGGCTCAAACTAAAACATATCCAAGTAGCACTTCTTTTGTCATCATGAGAGTTTTCCATGGATTGACAATCCATCATCCCAAACTTCTGAGTAATTATTATGATATACTATCTATGTGACCATAGAAGGTTTTCACCACGCTTTTGTTGTATATGAGATACTTTGCATCAAGTTGTTTGAATCCATACAAGGTCTTCTTATATGTGCATACATGGGTCTCTTTCCGGTATAAGCATCTTTCTCACTTGCTTTATTGGGAAGAACAATTTTTTACATGTAAATTCCAATCCATGGATACTACAAGATGTATATCTGGAACAAGTTGTTGTCATAGCCTTCTCCCTCCTTCTGGAAGAACCTATGAATCTTGTAATGCTTCCATTCATAAGTATTTTTCATATTTTCTATACACTTTTCTTTATCATAACTTCCATTTCTTTTGATATCAGTGATCCAGATTATTTCAGAAACGATATGAAGGAAGAAATATAACAGAGGCATAACAAAGAAATACACAGAGATATGACAAGGAACACAATAATACAATAAAGCTTAGATTCTATTAATGACTGTTTGAAATACAAAAGACTGTAAAATGTAGAAGCACACAAGCTAGCTAGAATGGTGGTAGCTTATCTCTAAGAAGAGATGTGTTGGCTACGCTTATTCACAAGAAGCTCGTTACAATGAGGCTCCAAAGGATTTTTTTAACATAAAGCAGAAATGAAAAAACCCTAAACATCAAAAACCTTAACCTCGGGAGATGAAACTCCAAAAGGTTTGTGGGCCCCGATAGGAGTAATTGATACGTCAACTTCTCGAGAGTGTAATGGATAAACAACTTTAAGAAGACCATACAAAAAAATTCATTAAATAAATTAAGATTTAATTTTATTAATAATTCTTTAATAATTATATGGTTATTTGAAAACTTATTTTATTTTTATTTATCTTATATATAAGAAAGTGAAAAAAAAACTAATAAAAAGCAAATGAAAGTGCTAAACATAAACTAGTTTATTGTAAGGAACCTTAATTCTATTGGATCTAAGTTCTATGTAATGTTTTTAGACTCTTGAAAAAGAAAAAGAAAAAACAACAAAATCAGATGTTGGGCTTACTTGGTGTACTTAAATAGCAATATTCTTCTAAAACAAATCTAAGTTTTAACTAAATTTATAATATTCTTCTAAAATAAAACTAAGGTTTTATAACTTCCATATATATATGAAAGGAAAGAAACAAACACGGTAAACAAACAGTAAGTAAATAAGTACAAGTATAGAAGTATGTAGAAGTAAAGGTGGATGTTTTAGCCCACTATAAGATGTGATCTCCAACCCCCAAATAAAATAAGGAAGACCCAAACTAAAAGTGAAGGCTATGAACAACAATGACAACACCTCCTTAATCAAGGAGGTGATAGAGACAAAAAAAACCAATGGGAATCCAAGAGCATATGAGAGTAATAATACAAAGTATAAGAGCATAAAGTGTAATTGTAAATTAAATGAGTCAATTTAGAGAGAAAATGAAAAGCCCTAACTTTTTTCTTTGTTAAGTAAAGTAAAAATTTTACTGAAAAACCCAAGAATGCTTCCCAGTATAGTTGGCTAGTAAAACTGACCCCTTAGGTGAAAAATGAACAACATATTTATTACATCTATTAATTATGGAGCAATCTAGCAACACAGTACATAAATTTAGAATACACAATCTCTTCTTTATTATGATTAATTGTGGATATTGAAAAAACAAACCAATATACATACAATGCACTTCAAACAATTAATTTATAATGCAACAAAAATGAGTACTTAACATAAACACTAGTAATATCTATACAAAAATCTATAATAAATAGAGATAAACTAAATATAATTAAAAAAAGTAAGAAGTGCCCTATCAGAAATGGAGACAAAACATTGTTGCCAAAGTGGTTTTTAACGATTTTAAATACAAAAGTGCACTACAATGTCATTATCAAATGTAGGTTAGATAAAAACCAAAATTAGTTGAGATGGTTTTATTTGATGGTTAGAAAGCAGGTTTCACACTCTTCCATGAAGATCCAAATCTTCAATAAAACTTTGTCCCTTGTAATAAAGTTAAAAAAAACAAAACCACTTATCAATTTCAGTTGATTTAAAATAAAACTCCCAAAAAACAAAACAAATTAATATAATCAGTATAGGCATAGGGTGCCATAGAAGTAACGCACATGATTTGGATTTGAATAATAGTAGTTGGAAAACCATCCAAAGACAAAAAAAAAAAAAAAAAAAAAATATCCCTTATCAATCAACATTCTGGTACCGGGATGAAAAGCTCCATTAGGGAGGATTCACTGCAATAAAGTAATTGCAACGACAGGTATACGTCATCATTTATCATTGGAAAAGGCTGCAGAACTGTGAAAAGGTGACCATTCATGAGAGCAAAGCAATATCTTTGTGCGAATTCAATGAAAATTCTGAATTGCAAATTTACTGCAGGGACCTCTCAATTATCAGTCTATACAGAAGCCTTTACAAAGCACGAATTCAATGAAAAGTCTGAATTGCAAATTTACTGCAGCGACTTCTGAATTATCAGTCTATACAGCAGCTTTTACAGCTTTGTAGTTATCACTTTTTCATCATTTGTATAAGAATGAGCTTTCCCTTTACATTGTTAATTTAGATCTTCCAAATCACCATTTGTATAAGAATGAGCTTTCCCTTTACATTGTAAATTTAGATCTTCCAAATCACCATTTGTATAAGAATGAGCTTTCCCTTTACATTGTTAATTTAGATCTTCCAAATCACCATTTGTATAAGAATGAGCTTTCCCTTTACATTGTAAATTTAGATCTTCCAAATCACCATTTGTATAAGAATGAGCTTTCCCTTTACATTGTTAATTTAGATCTTCCAAATCACCATTTGTATAAGAATGAGCTTTCCCTTTACATTGTAAATTTAGATCTTCCAAATCACCATTTGTATAAGAATGAGCTTTCCCTTTACATTGTTAATTTAGATCTTCCAAAGTAGAGAAAAGAGGTAGAAAATAATGTACAATGCAATAAGCCAATAATTAGATGTATATTATCATTTTTATCACTTTTGATATTACACTATTCACATTCACCATAGACATTATAAAAAAAAACACATTGTCAATTATGAACTAAAGTAACATGATTGCAATTTATTAAAAGAGTAGAAACCTGTCCAAAGTTCAATAAATATAATGATTTACATTTATATTAATAACCCCACCAGGGACTACCTTTGGAACTCCTCTGTAGGTAGACCCCATTCCGACAGAAGAAATATGCACTGTTATCGTACATAATTGAATGTAACCAAATCCTGTTTCATTTTGTTTTAAAGGACCACACAGGAATGTTGGTCCCATTTTGTTTTAAAGGACTACACAGGAATGTTGGTTCCAAGCTGAAAATAAAAAGGCAGTTATTGGATTTCTTTAAAAAAGCATTCCTAAATGGGCCAATGGACAGTGTTGATTCTTTTATATGAGGGCATAAATTAACTTGTTTGGGATCTCAGTTTTTAATTTTTGCTGGAAACAGTCCTATCTGGTCCCATGGAGAGTATTGATACTTGTGATATGAAGACAGAAATGTAACTCTACTTGTTAGCATCTCAAGTTTTTATTTTTGCTGATGGAAACATTCCTGTATGGGCCAATGGAGAGCGTTAATTCTTTTAATATGAGGGCATAAATGTAACTTGTCAGGGATCTTGGTTCTTATTTTTGCTGGAAACAGTCCCATCTGGTCTCATGGTGAGCAATTGTTACTTTCGATATGAGGACAGAAATGTAACTTTACTGGTTAGGCATCTGGCTTTGTTATTTTCACTGGGCTCGGAAGGTTAGCTCCAAAATGGATTATAGTCACAGATTAAATAGGTAGGTTAAACATTCTAAGTTTTTATTGCTTTTTCAAGTATGTTTTTCTGATTTTGTTTAAAATTCAATAAAAATAAAAATAAAAAGATAGTTGGAATTGCAGATTTTAGTGATTGAAATTACATATTAAAGATGTTTGGGAAGTTGTTGACAAAGCTAAATAAATTTATACATTTAAAAACAAGATTTAAGTAATGTAAAATTACAATTTCCTTAACAATTACTTACTGAATTCTGATGATAGTTACATAACTTAAGACATTTAAACTACACCCAAATCAAATAAAAAACAATATACACTCCACATTCTGTGACTTACAGGTATTCTAATTCATATAAACTTTTAAAGCAATCTATAGATTTTCAGAAAGCTGTTCTAAAAGCATTTTGTTAATTGTAATTTTCAAGTATTCTAGAAATCTAGAGACAAATACATTTCAAGAGACTCAATATATCACAGCCAATGTATCATTCAGATACATTGTGTATCTTCAGGCACACACAAAAGCTGATGATCACGCTTACCCAAACTTCAAACTGTAGAATGAACATCGCTCTTCTTTGTGCAAAGATCTCAGATATTTCAAAATTTGTATATGATTCTTAATCATCTGCCACTTGCGTTTTCCAACTGCATGGATTGTATAGCATAATAAAATTTGTGTGCACAGATGCATACATATATAAACATAAACATGGAACACTTGGTATCTAAACCCAAACAATAAATTCCATGCTTTCAACCAAAAAAATGATACCTTTCAAGGTTGCAGCGAGATTGCTTCTCCTAAAATAAACAACGGAAATTATTGGTATGTTATATCTTTTAAACATTCTTTCATTCTTCCTTTTACAAGAAAAAGGAGAACATAGTTTGTGTACAATTATTGCATTAAATGAAGTTTTATGAAAATGGGTTTAATATGAGAATGATTGAGATGTGTGAATTTTTCCATGTTCAATATGGAGTTGACTTAGCATTTAAAAAAAATATTCATAACAAAGAAATAATGTTGATCACAAATAAATATTTTGGATGTGTATCTTTTCTCTCTATATATATTGAAAGAGGAAGATGTGTACTTCATTCAATATTTAACATGGAATTGACAATTAACATTTAAAAGAAATATTAAAAACCAAAAATATTTAAATGTGGCCATAAATAAAATATTTCAATAACAATTATATATATATATATATATATATATATATATATATATATATATATAAAGAACTAGCATAAATCCATCTCAACTCCCTATAAACTTTTTTTAAATGGAAAATACTTGGAAAGTTTTGCACTTTGAGGGATTTGATCCCTCTCAAAGCAAGATAGATTAGAGTTAAGATGGATCTATGTTATAACATTTCAATGGTGTGTTGCTATGATGGAGATGTGTAATTCCTTTTGTGATCAATATGGAGTTGACATGTGGCACACATACACACATATCAACATCAAGCGTAGATCCATCTTACCTTCGATCTATCATGGGCGAAGAGGGAGCAAGTCCCTCAAGGTGAAAACACCTTTTAGATTGAAAAAAATTGATGTAAGGTTGGCACCTTGAGGGATTTGATCCCTCTCGGGGCATGATAGATCCAAAGTTAAGATGGATCTACATTGGTAATAAGTACAGATGCATGGAATGAAGATACCTTAATCTCAGTTTTCAATTCTACTAATGCTTTAAGCAAACCAATATCAGAAACATTCTTCAATATTGTTGGATCTCTTGTAAATGAATGCCTAATCCCATTCCAAATCCATAACTATTTTTTTATCATTCAAGAATAAGAATCGTCTTTTGAATGCCAATTGTAGCCATTATCAACGAAATAATAACTGTAACTAGATTACATACAAGTTGGAAAAAACACCCAACCCATTGCTATGTGTAATGTACCTTCATTCTTAATTACTATGATAAAGTTTGGCATTACACCAATTAACATAAGGTCAATATTTCCATTTTTTCTTTTGTAAGCAAGACGAAGAGTTTATATTCAAATAAAGACAATATGTACATGCATATAGCTATGACAACCATTAGATGTTCATCAAAAGATAAACCGGAGTTTGTTGGCTTGCCTAAAGGGAAACTGCCCGACAACTATAAAAAAAAATATAGTACTATCATATGTAGGCTGATAATATATGTCTGACTAGTCTATACCAGCATCTTCAAAACTACAAAAAAAACAGAGAAAAACTAGTAAACCCAGACTAAAAGAATAGAACTAGGAAATGTCCATCACTCATCAAGCATGTGAACCTGGGGAACCCCATAGGGTTGAGAACTAGCAGAAGGAATTAACCTCGACGAGGGCTTGGAGCTTGATGGAGCATCCTTGCCTTTGACAACCTAGAAGACACCTCCATGCTTCTTCACAAGCCACAAAATCATGTTTATCAACAAACTAGAATAGTGCTCCAAAGCTTCCATCCATTGTTGTAGATTTCAAATTTATTGCTCCTGAGGCATCCTTCCCTATGCTACCATTGTTTTTACATGCTAGTATAACTCCACCATTCTATAGAATTTTGTGTCCCTATTTTTGGTGCATCCCAAGTCAAGGATAATATCCCCAACTTGTTCATCCACTGCTTCATCCCCAAGCTGGGCACACCTAGCTCTCACCTCACCTTCCAATGTCTGCATGGCCTCCTTATTTTTTGGGTTGACCTTGAACTAATAGTTCATGGTTGCCTCCTATGTATCTAGGATGGCCCGAGTCTTCTTCTCTGGTGTCAAGTCCCCTTTTTGTTTTCTAGGCACCATGGAACCTTGAACAAATCCCCACATAGAACCCTTGTTATAAAAACATTGAATTCCCATAATCCACCACATAATGCTTCTTGTCTCAGACTCAATGAACAGACTCGAGAACCACAAAATGAAATCCATCTCAAATTGAGCTTCTATCTTAGGCCTTTTCCCACACCTAGGCATAAAGTCTGCTAGGACAAAGTCATCCAAGTCATTTTTTCCCATTAATTTCTTCATCACAAACCTTTGTAATCTAAATGAATGCTTCGTACATACTTGCACCCATCATTGATCGTCGACCATCATGCTCAAGTGTTCCTTCACTCTCCCACTCAACAACATAATGCATCTAGGTTGCTCGACGAGGAGAGGTGATGGCAGACAATGTTGTAGATGAGACAACCCGTGTGTGGACATTATGTATTGCTTCCCTCCTAGTTTTCACTTTGTCTCGATCGATGTGGTCATATGGCACCCGATCCGGGTGATTCCATTCTTGTAGGGACAGGGTATTACATTGATGGACAAGAGGATCCTCCTGAGTCAACGACCAACCACTATCCCAATATTTCCATTTTTAAATGAAAGGTCTAGACAATAATTTATTTAGAAAACAAAATCAAGTTGAAGATCTCAATTTAATTAGAATTGACACTTCACAATTTGCCACATAATATATTTTCAAGATGTGACACTTAAACATATATAGTATAACCAATTACAATAAGCATGGGTACAATATTCACATACTAACTCTATTTCAAAACTTCATCAATCATCTCAACTCATCAATTCCCTACAATCTCTTAGATGGAGGTTTTGTTCTCTTCAAAAAGAGGCAAGTTTGGGGTTTAGGGTTAAGATCCTTAAGCTCATGCACTTAAAACTTTCTCCCTTGATTAGAAGTGTGATTCCATGATCATTAGGATCATATTAAAGATAAGGAAATTTTTCTTTAATCTACAGACTTCTTTCCTAATGATTATTTAATCCACGGGCCTCTTGCCTCTTTATTCATAAATACATAATTGTACGAAATGACATAAAACCTTATAGAAAAGGTACTTTGGTCTTGAGGAAAAAACATGATACAATTCATCATACAATAGAGATAAATACTTCATACAAATTTTCAAGTCATTTAAAATAGTTACACAATAATTTATCCATAGCATTCATATGATTTCAAGGGTATGGGGGATCTCGCCTCCTACTTCTTTCAACAAGCCAACGTAAGAATAAATATGGTTCATACCAATCCATAAAAATTATAACCATATCATTTAATCATTTAAAAACATTGACATTAAATGGAAAAAATTTCCATATACAACAATTACAAATTGTCTGGGGTATAGGGGATTTTTGTAGCTCTTCTTGACTTGACCACTTTTTCACCTTTTGGGGAATCAAAAGAATGAATTTAAATACAAAATTTGGTGATAATTTGGATATTGATGCTAGGTAATTTTTGTTAAAATTTGTATGCCAACGAACACCAAGTTATAGTAGAATTTAATCTATATCCATTTTTTTGTTTTTAGGAGTCATACGAAAAAATTTGAAGTTGCTTTTTTGTGAGAATGTGAGGATATGTGCCAAATAAATCTACTCAAAATTTTGTCATTATTTAGACTTCATATGAAATCATTGCACTAAAAATACGAAAGTGGTTTTTAATGCATTTCTACAAACAATTTGCATGCATGAGTTTTATCAATACATTCTTATACAAATTTTGCAATTTAATTAATTATAAAAACAAGCATTGAATAACTAAAAACTACATAATTTCCATGGCATGAACTCAAAATAAATAATGCTAATATACATGTACATTTTTTAATAATTGAGATCTTAATCAAAGAGAAAGATGAATATACTAATATTTTGTGAAAATTGAATACCAAGCAACTGACTAGAACATAACAATTTTCCACCCAAGCATAGCTAGTCTTTTATTGATCCAAGTGGATATTGGTGGCCATCCACCTATTCCAACTGGCTCATCTTGACATTTTTTAGTTCAGCACATTCTTCTGTACTTCTTTGTAATTGTGGGTTCTACACTTCCGATGTTGTTTAAATCCCTACACATCTTCTAGGTGGATACTGGTGGCCCCCCACCTAATCCAACTGGATTATTTTGTATGTTTTCGTGTCAGCACATCTTTTTGTACTTCCAAAGTCGTTTTGGGGCCCTAAACAGTGTTTTTTTGGCTCACCACAATCAAACTATAGACAAAGTCAAAGTTTGATGGTGTAATGTGTAGTTCTCAAAACACCTTTCCAACGGGCTATCACACAACTAAAATGGAGGTCGTATGAAAACGTTACGACCTCGGGAAGTTGAGGTACCAACTTACCCATAGAGGCCCACATAACTTTTGGTGTTTCATCTCCTAGGGTTAGGTTTTTGGATGTCTATGGTTTTGGAATTCATGAGTAATGTTAAAAAGGCTTTTGGAGCCTCATTGTAATCATTCTGCTCAGAAGGATGCGCATAGCAGCCACATCTCTTCTCAGAGATAACTACCACCATTCGAGCAAGTGTTTTAGTTATGCAGTTTTACAGTTTCAACCTATTTCATTTATTCACTAGAAGATATTGTTCACTGGATATATGTGTTGTTTTTCATATCTCTATGTTTATTGTATTCAGTTTGTTAATCAGTTCGTTTCACTCCTAAATCTAGATCAATGATATCAGAGTGATATGCTCTTCATTTATTTTTCTTCATGCATGTCCCCGCCAAGATCTAGGTACAAGAAGTTGGGACTCAAAACAATCGATTTGTTACAAGATCGGTCGCGCTAAGCCCGGAAACAACCCATGGGGGACGAAAAGAAAGATGATGGAGCAAGAGATCCTTTTAAAATGTTGCTCGAGGAAGCCCTTGCGGGAAAAAGGAACGAAATGATGGACAACTTTGCACAGATCCTTCGGTGGTTTCCCACATGAGAAGCATCTTCATCAAGTGGCCACACAACTCCCTTCAAGGTACAGGTAAATTTTGATATTCCATTATTTGAAGGAATGATAGATGCAGATGTTGTAGATAAATGGTTGAATCTACTCGAGGGGTATTTTTCGGTCCACAATTTTTTCGATAGGGAAAAAATTACTTTTTCACTCCTCAAGGTTGTCCCCCATGTTAAGGACAGGTGGGATACTTACTCTAAGCAAAGGGTCATAGAGAAATCTACAATATTTGTGGTTTCCCCTACATGGGATTCCTTCTGGGATGCCATTAAAGAACAATACTACCATGTTGGAAGCTACGCGGACCAGTACACTAGATGGACCACCCTGTGTCAAGAAAGGGACTAGATAGTAATAGATTTCACCAATAATTTATATACCCTGCACACCAAATTGGGTATCAAAGACTTTGAGCGACATTTGGTGCTCAAATACCACGGTTATTTTCATAGATACATTCAAACAGAAATGGATTTTTTGGACATCACCTCATTAGCTACGGCTTATAGATATGTTATCAAGATCGAGCAGAAACTTAAGTAGAAGAGGCAAGAGTTTGGATCTGTGAATTCCTCACAGTCAAAGCAAGGAAAAGGCGGCCCCAACCCACACAGCAAGGGGCAGAGAAAAGATGGCCACTCTCAGGACAACCAGTCCAAGACGCAACACAAGATAGGCAATGAGAAGACGAAGAAGGACATGATAAAATGGTGTGAATACCATAAAATCCTTTGGCACAACACTGAAGAATGCCACTCCAAGTAGTCACTCGTGGCCAAGATGAAGGCTTCTGAGTCAGAGGTTGATTCTAACTCTGAATCAAATCCAGAAGGAGGGAAGCGAATTATCAATGTTGAACCCAGTGCCACTGTCGCTACCACCAAAGTCCATCCAAGTGAACCAGAAGAACCAGAGGAAGGGGAACACCTCTTTTACTCGCATATATGGGTAAAGGGGGCTTCACTTCATTTCATTGTTGATAGCGACAGTCAGAAGAACCTGATCTCAGCATAGGTCTTCAAGCAGCTGGACCTGCCGAAGACACTGCACCCACAGCCCTACACCATCATATGGCTTTGCCAAGGAAAAGATCTTTGTGTCAACCAATAGTGTTGTCTTCCCTACGGCATCAAGCCTTTCAAAGACGAGGTATTGTGTGATATTTCTCCCCTTGAATTTTTTGATGTTCTTTTAGGACAACCATATTTGTGGAAGCATCATGTTGTGTATGAGTCTAGACCCTGCAGTTTTATTATTACTTTGGGTAGACAATTGTATAGGATACCAGAGGTAGCATCGCCTACCGCTATTTCTTTAATCTATGTTAAGCAATGAAGTAAGGTCATTTCACAGACCGGGAAGTTCATCTTCTTTTTTATCCATGCTCACAGTAAGCATAAGTTCGCCACCACATCTGTGGCCTCTACACAGAGCCTCTCTTTGTAGCAGAAGCAATTGGATGGGATCTTGGAAGAGTACAGATACATCTTCTCCTCACCCATCGGGGTACCGACGCACAATTCAAGCATCCAATTGATCTAACCCCTGGTGCACCTCTTCCTAATGGACCAATCTATCATCGCTCGTTGATGGAAAATGACGAAATCAAGCGTCAGATCCAAGAGCTTCTTCAAAAGGGGCACATCAGACCCAGTTTCTCCTCTTGCAGAATCCCAATTGTACTTGTGTAGAAGAAGGACGAGACCTAGCAAATCTACATTGATTACAGAGAATTAAACAAAATCACTGTCAGGAACCGGTACCCAATTCCCAGGATTCATGACCTTATCGACCAACTCAAGGGGGAAAATATCTTCAGCAAGATTGACCTAAAGTTTGGCTAGTACCACCAGGTTCCCATCAAACCAACTGATGTATGGAAGATAACTTTAAAATCTAAATAAGGTCTCTTTGAATGGTTGGTCATGTCGTTTTGCTTAAAAAATGCACCAGCCCTTTGGCCATATTTTCCACCATTATTAGACACCTCAGAGATCGTAGAACAACTGACACCAACAGAGATCATTCATGACTTCATGGAACATGCATCTAGTGATCAAATAGTGGACACACGGGTCAAGGGCACTCGCCAGTAGAAGATCTAGCTTTATCAGGTTGTCAAGGAAGGGTAGGTCCTCCACCAAGGAAAGTGGGTCACCCTGGGCCAAATTCAACAGAAGTTTCCTCACCTGATGGGGGAACTCAACACAATGAAGACCATTGCTTCCAAAGGGGGGAGGACTGATCCAGTTGGATATTGGTGGCCACCCACCTATTCCAACTGGCTCGTCTTGACAGTTTTTAGTTCAAAACATTCTTTTGTACTTATTTGTAATTGTGGATTCTACACTTCCGAGGCTGTCTGAATCCCTACACATCTTCCAGGTGGATACTGGTGGCCTCCCACCTAATCCAACTGGCTTATTTTGTATGTTTTCATGTCATCACATATTTTTTTACTTCCAGGACCGTTTTGGGGCCCTAAATAATGTTCTCCATAATTGGAATTCCTTCAACTTTGCATTGTCCATAATTGTCCCATGAGAAATATGCATAAATAAACCAAACCAAAAAACCCCCATACCAAAAGTTACAATGCCAATTTTGAAAAAGACAATCATAAAATTATTAATACTATTCTAGTAAATGAAATTAGAGTTGTAGATACCATCACCATAGGAGTTCACCAAAAAGAGAAACTAGGGAACCAGGGGTTTCCTGGTTTGGACTTGAGATGACACCGACATCGAATATAAAACTCCTCCCAAAGTTGCCACCCTCATTCGTCTGAAACCACCAACAATTGATCTGAATTATTTTGAGAACGAAATGAATGCAGAGATATAACAATGAACTACACATAAATATAGAAATAAACACAAAGATACAATAATGCACAATTTTTTTATTAATGAGAGAATGTATAGAAACTATAAAATTACAAAGGGAATGACTCGCTAGAATGGTGGAATCTTATCTCTGAGAAGATATGTGATGGCTACGCTCATTCGTAAGAAGATGATGATGATCACAATGAGGCTCTAGAGGCCTTTTTAACATGAATAAAATCCAAATCCCTAACCCGAGAAGATGAAACACCAAAATTCGTGTGGGCCCGATGGGGTAAGGCGGTATGTTAACTTCCCAAAGGCGTAACTTTTTCATACAATCTATGTTTGGGGCGCACGATAGCTCATTTGAAAGGTCTATCTGAGGAATACACATTTTTACATCACACTCCAACTAAATCCTACGATGTGAAAGTGGCGGGCCCAAAAAGCGTTGTTTATGGCCTCAAAACGACCCCAGAAATTTAGGACCCAAAAATTTGTAGAAAAAATACAAAGGTGGAAACCCCTGTTTTGAGCCAGTGGAAGAGGTGGGTGGCCATCAATTTTCTCCCAAGAAAAACAATATCCTATAATACATATACCAGTCATGGGGGTACGCCATCCTGAGCTTCTCGCCCCTCTATAGAGTGAGGAGAGCCAATTTTATCCATTTCCATAGGGTCATGTGTATGTCCAATTGTATCATCTTCATGAAAACCTTCCTGCAACAAATTCATTGAACCATGGTTGTTGGAGTTGAATGAGAGAGAGACTGATCGTTGTGGAAGAACTTGCACTCGAATTTGTTTACACTCTACCTCTAATGCATCTATTCGTTGTTTCTGCAATAAGATAAGCTTCATTATATGGGTATCATTGGTGGTATTGGCTTGCTCTAACTCAGTTATCTTTGAAGAAATGTGCAGGAGGGTGTTGTTGTTCACCTGGGTAATCTCTTTGTGCCAACGAATGTTTTTTTGGAATTCCTTCCACTTTGCATTGTCCATAATTGTCCTATGAGAAATATGCATAGAGAAACCAGACCAAAAAACCCCCAAACCAAAAGTTACAATGCCAATTTTGAAAAAGATAATCAGAAAAGGATTAATACTATTCTAGTAAATAAAATTAGAGTTGCAGATACCATCACCAGAGGCTTTCACCGAAAAGAGAAACCAGGGAACCAAGGGTTTCTTGGTTTGGACTCGAGATGAGACCGACATCGAATATAAAACTCCTCCCAAATTTTCCACCCTCACTTGTCTAAAATCACCGACAATCCTATGAAATCCATGTTGGGACCCTTTCCTTAACACACCTGTCACTCCACTCTAGTCTTGCAATTCCCAAGGATGAACCTCCGCCACAGTGAATTCATCACAGACAAGGAATGGCATATCATCATTTCTCCCACATTTCAATGTGGATTCCAACACACATCATTGACAGCCTATGCTACACCCAACACAATTCAAGCGAGTGAGTTTCTCTTCCCACTTTCCATTTGTCCCATGACATGTCCCGTTCTTACAATTCATTGAATGATTGAGGAAAACAAGAGAGTGTCCACTATGGTATGGTGGTTAGACCACGCACCCCACTTTTTATACATGACCATGGTCTTAGGGAAGAAGCCACCTTTGCCCAGTGGTCAACAATTCCATTAAATTCTTGTTTAATGTGAAATAATGTGACCTTGTTGAAACTTGCAAGCATTTTGTGAATACTTGAGATGAGAATGCTCAATGCATTGCTCCCCGGCTCTAAATTTCCCACCATGGATATAATATCCAACACTGAGTCCCCCGTGATGATTAGAGTTTTGAGTCCCTCTTCCTTTGTTATATCTAAACCTTTACACAACAAATATGCCTCTTCCATATTAGTAAAAACATTCCCAAGCCCCTAAGCATAATAGGCGATTTGATTTCCTCTGAGATTGAATAAACTCCCACCACCCCTCCAAATTTCATTATTCATATCACTCCAATTTCAAACCATATATATCGAATAATATGGTATAAAAGCCAATCATTTTGATGACTTCCCCTTCACACAAAATAATAATTTTAATGTTAATACTTTGAAATTTATATGGTTAAAGTAATAATATCATTTTCCAAAAGTGGCTTGCAAATTGCTATATTATTCATTGGGGATACCATTTTGTCCATGTTGATATTTTAAATTAATTTTTTGTGGATGAGAGACGATTGGGACCCCTTCCCTAAGGTTAAAGTTCTGGATAACTCAAAATTTTCCAAACATGAACAATATTTTTCTTTGTAAAAAACATTAACATTAAAATGGAAAAGAACTGTGATGGAACTCATATCTATGGGGGTTGGTCCTTCTTGTCAGATTTTCTCATGGCTATTGTTTCAGTGTTTTGTTGTGTGGATCCATTGATATTATAAGTTATTATTTCCTCCTAGAAACATAATAGGTTGTTTCCTCCTAGAACATGTGCTTCCTCCTAAAACGATTGTTTTTGCATACAAAAATAGGCTGCAACATAGGCTAAACCAATAGAGACATACATAGATTTCAAAAAAGAAGGTCATATGACTAAAAAGAGAAAGTTCATGCTCTGGCCAATAAAAAATCTCTACTTGGACATTTGAATTTCTATAAACCCAACATCGACAGATTATTCTGAATAAAATAGATTTATTGAATAAAAAAAACAGCTAGGTTACTCAACGAAAATAAGTGAAATCATTAGAACAATAGAAACCATATCACACATTGCACATGAGATCTCGGGTAAACACCCCTAGAAAAACCCTTGCGGGAAAACCAGTTGTGAGTTTGATTTTATTGCTAAAAATCCTAGGCTCTCATCTTGGGATACTGGCCCATCAAAGGATTACAATGTTGCAGCTAATAGCCTAGCCCACCTGGTTGTTATTTCTCTTGCTACCCCTTTGTGCACTTACTTAGCCCTTCCCACTCAAACACAAGTACATGAGCAAGAATCCCTCTTGCTCCTATGCACTCATTGTGTACCCCTCACTCTCCTTAGATCTGCTTTTATAATCTTCTAATGACTAAAACCCTAACCTTAGATCTCCAACGATTAATATTATATATTTCCCCTTTGATATCAACGGTTGTGACTTAGTCTCTCATTGAGATGACTTAAATCACTAAAGTCACTCAACTTTACAAAAAATCACTTTAGTCATTAAAATAAAAGTCACTTCAACAATAAAGTTCATATCTAGAGAGTGTCGCTCTAACACCTCCGCATGATAGGCACTACCAATGCGGAAGTATCTACCTGGGCTACCCCAAAAACTAACACTCCCTCTTAGTGAGGAAGATACTTCTGGAAGAACCTCCTCCTGTATCAATCTCTGACCCCATCAAATCTATTGATGTTGTAGCTACTCCCTCTGAATTGGAAGACCCTCCTGCTACCTTCATTTCACTCTGATATTATCTACAATCCAAGACCCCCTTGGATCCCACTACAGGATGTCCCAACACCTTGTACATCATACCCTCTGTTGGAACACATATTTTTATAAACTTTAGACTTTAATAATAATAATAAAATCGTTGATAAAGTTTTCTGTATGATCGAATGATCTTAAATCTTCCAGATTTATGGAGCTGCCAAACGATTAATGAGTTTCGCGTTTCCGATATTTTGTCATGTCTTAACTTTCAAAATCCTGGTACCCGAAAAATGAGCCGCAAAATGTCGAAAGACTAAATCCCGATTAATTAAATTAAACTAAGTCAAAGAAGTTAATCATTTTGTGTTTCGGGAATCGAGGGCTTAACATTCATCACATCTAAAAAATCCCAAAACCTGAGTTCTCGAAAGCATTGAGTTTTAAACATGATTAATTAACTTCTTAAAAGGAAATTAACAATGTAAATTAATATTTCACGCATTCGCTTTCGGGATATTTCAATTTTGTTCCATCCAAAACTCCTACTCGCGAATCGTCGATATTTAATAATATTAATTATTAAAGGAAATGATTTCCAGCGTAGAGTGTGTATCACCAGATGTACTTTCCTCACTAAAACTAATAAATTCATCATCCGTAAAAGCATACTCGAATTAAAGCAAGCGGAGCATAAATAAAGATGTTTTATTTTGAATTTCATTGCTACCTTCAGCAAAGTAGTGACTTTTATCCAAGGAAAGCTGACGCATTCTCCCCTGTAACAGGTATTCGTGTTCTATTTCTAACATCATGGCACCCAGGAAAACGTCGAAGAAGAATGATGATGCCGGTGAAGGTTCGAATCTGAGCGCAGACGTTATGTCTGATACTACGCCACATGTTGTAGATTCAATTAGATCCTGGATGCAGATTTTTGCAATATTGGAGCACGAATTTATAAATTACTCATACAATTATGGAGATGAAAAGAACGACACTCAAGGAACCAAACTCAGAATTATAGTAGAATCTAAGCTTCATAAAATAGCTACGCAGCCGAAGCTCATGCCATATAATGACATGATAAGTTGGGTTCTGGAAAACACCGATGTGCATACCAGGAGCATCATCAACCACCGAAAGGTCGTTGTTGGCTCTTTCATGCCGGAACACCTCAAAGTAATGTACAATCTATCCCCTGATCCAAAATATATTTATAATTTTTTGTTCATGATGGACTTTGAACAAAAATAATGCGTGCAATTTGACCGAAGCTACCCATATATAGTTAAAACCTGGTGGGGAATTCCAGCGAAATTTAGAGCAGACTTCCATGGTGTTTATTCCACCATGCCATTAAATGAGTATATGGTCTATGTATCCATGATGCTATGTAGAATATTTGGAAAGAAAATCCCTACTCATTTCCCAGTGGAATGGGTATCAATCATGCATGAGGTAGCCAAGGGTTTCACTTTCGACTGGGCTAAGATGTTGTCTGATAACCTAGCCAAGGAAATTACTGAGTATCAAATGGTGAAGTCAAAAGGTCAACCTGCCCCTTTTTATATGTCTACGTATGTCATGGATGCCATCTGTTTTATGACTACATTCCCATTGGTGAATTGGAGTTGGAACCCGACCAGTGTCGAACCTATCCATTTTTATCATTCCAAACTATGGGAGGAAGAGGCCAAATATTTCTTTTATGAAATCTTCCATAATGTAGTGATCCTCGTTCATCAAACACTATATGGTCATCCACCTCCTTGGATTTCAAATCAAATTATGGGAAACATTAAAAAAGGTTGCAGATTGGTTAATTGAAGAAAATTTCTCCTATATAAGGGTTTTTGGATGCTTGATTTCCCATCATGCTCTCCCAAAGTTTCTTCTTGACAGACTAGTGTGCAGATAAGTGTCTTACCAGACGGTAACAGGAGGCATTGGCAAAGAGTTAAAAGCAGCTTAGAAGAAAGTTTGGCCAGTCTTTCCTCTCCAGGTTGTAAGGTTTTTCTTGTTGAATTTTGGCCATTCCAAAGGAGAGGCTGCATCTTTAGAGGATGTCAAATTGGTCGACATTGAATTCAAAATACATGATCCATACCAGATCGTGGAGAAGCACCTAGCTCAATGCAATATGAAAATATATATGCATGAAGATTCCCCATATGACGATATATTCAGGGGAATCAAATCTTATGAGTAGGTACAAGGTAGAGTTCAGACGTTGTCCCCTGACCAACATGATAGTTTCTTCACTTTCCAAAAGCACAGACGAAGTAGTTTTCCCAAGATACTATAGGGAGAATTGATAACCACCCCTCCGGTGCAGGGATCCATACCTCCAGGTTTTGAACCAAAGTCTTCTGGTAAACAAACTACCGAAGAAATTCCAAAGAATATCGAAGTGTCTACATAAGAATTAGAAGCCTCGTTGGGAGGATATCTAGGGCTGCAAACAAAGGTGCAATCTGAGACACTACTAAGAAAAAAAAATGGTACCTTCTTTATCGCCAGTCACCCCTAATGATACCTCACAAATAGTAGAAGGAAAGCAGTTCACAAAGATAGGCAATCCTATTACAACACTAACCCCTCTATAGTCAAGTTTTGGAACTCCTGGTCCTGAAATTACATTTGCAAGTGATCTTACCTCGATCCCGCTTGAAGAGATGCCTTCTTCAAAAAAATTCTTTAGCACAAAGAGGGCCATAGTTAGAAGGGAATTGCATCAGAAAGAAGGGGTAGTAACCAAAAGGCAAAGGATGATATTTGATGGGTAGGGCTTGGAGGATTCAAAGCTCGCCAAAAAAAATTGTTGGTTCATTAGGCACCTTCGCTATAGCCAATCAGTGGTCGGTAGAGAATCTGGAAGAGCAATTGAAACAGAGAAATCTATTGATAAGCCAATTACAAAATCAGATAAGGACTATAGAAAAGAATGTCAGAAGTGAATTCAACAAAGGTCTCAAACTGTCTAGAGCCAGTGATAAACAAGAAATTCAACTGCTCAAATCCAGTCTGGATGAGATGCACAAGAATTTGCAAGTGAGCGAAGAGCGGTTTATTCAACAAAGTGAATTAGTGAAGCAAGTACAAGCCAAGTTGAGCTTGACTGAAAGCATGGTTATAGATATAACTATTTTTCGAGCTCAGACACTGGAATTATGTAAACAACTAGAATCAGCGCAACAAGGCTTTTTTGATAAGGTGGAAATTATTCAAAACCATTTCCGGGTTGTGAATCAATCATTGGAAAACATTTGTCTCGGAGAGAGAAAGGCTACTACAACTCAAATCACTTTTCAAGAAGCGGTTGTGTCATCGGCTAGAGGAGAAATTTCTGTAATTCCCAGATTATCTGTTGCAGAGCAGGTCAGAGGTGACATAATATTGAAAACATGGGAGGCCAATATCGCCAAGAGTAAAATATTGGCTAAGGAAATCAAAGAGGCTTGTGAAGAGGTTTTTCACTCACTAAATAAAAAATCACTAGGCCTAAGAAAAGATGATTGTTTTGGAGTTCTGGGACAAATTGACATTGTAAAACATCAACTTGATATCAAATCAGGCTTAGAAAAAGCTCAGGCTGAAATTTCACAGTTAAAACAAGTTGACATCACTTAGATAGATAGATGGCTGGTAAAGCCCAATTTAGAGTTACAGTCAATGACTTCTGAAGACAAAAGGATAGAAGACAGATTGCCACAATTACAAAGGAAGTACATTTTTGAGAAAAAAGATGTGACAGAACCTTTCAGGCTAGTAGCACAATTTGTAGGCAGGTGTATCGAATGTATTGAGCGAGGAAAAGGGAGTACCTCAAAGAACCAATAAGGTAACATGTACTATATGAGAAAGAGACAAAGGAGAACTAAGAAAAATGTTCCAAGTTTTTCATTTTGTAAACGTCACTTTTTAGGAGTAACGAGAATTCCAACCGCCTAGGGTTGAGAATCATTTTGTATAAATACATATTCAAAAGAATGAAGAGGGGATGGTTTTTGCCATATGTAATTGAGAAAACTCTCCTCATTGAGGATTAATACAAATACAGACCAAAGATTCCACATTTCGTTTATTTGAGTTATGTGTTCTTCTGTCTTTCCACATTCCCATATATTTTAATATATTTCCTTGATGAATGCTTGATCGCAATTTAGTACAGCATCTACTGTGATTACATTTCATTTAGTTATCTGATAGCAAACAATTTTTCCTCTGTAGTTACTGTTAGTAAATAAAAAACATGTGAGTTAATTAGATTGCTATATTTTATACTTCATTTAAGGTTATTCAATCTATTTTCTTCTTATGTTACAATGTAAGATTCTTCGGTAACTAATGTCTTGCTTTGTCTAACAGCTTTATGTTTTTCTCTCATTACATTCAATATTTTTAATTTTAACTCGGATACGAAAGACAGCCTTTGAGTTGTTATCTGTTAATTCAATTTAAGGATTTTTTCTCACATAGCTGAGGTAGAAAACACAAACATTAAAACTTTCGTTATTTCTTGATGCCTGACATTATGCTTTGAGCCTTAAGTATAAACTCAGGAATAACACCCTCCTTGATGCCAAGCCTCACTGCTAAATCCCAGGTATCTTCTCTTGTAATGTCCCCATCTTTTGATTCCCCTTCTTTACAGTTTGAGGCAACCTTCTGGTTTATGTCAGCCTAGGCAGAGGAGTAAATGGTGGTTAACAGGGGGGTCGAGAAATTTGGAATATTTTTATGGAGCTCAAGCTAGTCCATTCACCATCTTTTATCATTAGGATCATTTTTGCATAGTCCACTCTTGGTTCCATGGTGTTCCAATGATTTCTGTAATTTTGGTCATTATTGGGCATAATTTAACGAAATACACTAAATGTGTTATTGGGACCATATTATTTGAAGGGATACATGAGTGTAATAGCTCATTGGAACTAGGACGAAAATATCTAAAGGTTGGTATGATGACTATAATTTCCCCATCTTTGGATTCCCTTGCTTTATAGTTGGAGACGACCTTATGGGTTTATCTCATATTGGCCAGAGGACTAAATGGTAGTTAAGAATGGGCCTAGGAAATTTGAAGGAGTTTTATGGAGATCAAGATATTCCATTCACCATCTTTTATCATCGGGATCATTTCTGCACAGTCCTCTCTTGGTTTTGTGGCATTCCAACGATTTCCGTAATTTTGGTCATTATTGGGAACAATTTAATTAAATATACTAAATGTGTTATTGGGAACAATTTAATTAAATATACTAAATGTGTTATTGGGAACAATTTAATTAAATATACTAAATGTGTTATTGGGACCATGATATTTGAAGGGATACATGAGTGTAATAGCTCATTGCAACTGGAACAAAAATATCTAAAGGTTGGAATGATGATTAAAGGGGTTTCCGACATCCAGGAATGTCTTAGAAGCCAATTAACCACTTTTCATATTAAAAAAGGTAAATTATTAATTACTTAAACATTAACAAGTACTTTTTAATGTTTAAGTGAAAATTGGAGAAAAAATAAGGAAAGGGTTTGATTTGATCAAAAGGGAAAGATCTAGAAGGCTTGAAGGAAGAATAAATATAGGGGTAACCCTTCACTTTGGCATTATGTTTTGGATTGATCTCTTTTGAGTGCTCTTAGAGCCAAGGTTTTCATTAGGGTTTTGACAAAACCCTTTCATTGTAGTTTAGTTTCAGTGGTGTAATATCCACCCTAGCTAGATAAGGAGGAGGATCCATCTCGGATCTTTATTGGAGCTTCATCTTGTGTTTTGATTTCAGTTTTGGGTTGTAGTGATTTTCTTGGAGAGGTTGTGGCACTTGGAGGGTTTGATCTCATCTGTTGAGGAGGTCATGGCATGATTCCAGGTTTTTGGATTGTATTGTTTGTTTTCTAATGAGGTATTGCAGTTTCCATAACAACCATTGGATTGTTGTATTCAGATCTTCATTCATAATAAAATACCACATATTGTCTCTTCTATTTATGGTATGTTTGTATTACATGCAATATGTTTGACAAAATGTCTATTAGTAGAATACATGCAAACTATTTATGAAAACTTGTTAACCTGATTAGAGCATCAAAAACACTTTAAGGAAATAATATCCAAACCCATTCTATTGGGGGTATTACAACTCCCTCTGAAAGCATGAGTATCTGTCCATCCTCTAACCTAACTGCATACCTCATGTCCTCCAAGGCCGATACTGAGAGAAAAAATACCTTTAGCCCTAGGACATACATCACTCCTGCCACCTCTAGAGATCCTCCTGACTATAGTTGGAATATCACACATCCAACCCCATTCACTGCATGAATGGTACTAGTCCCACAACAATCTAAGTCTGTCTCTAAAACACTAAGAAACATTGACTTCATTTCCATTATATGGTGGTGGTGGTTGCTTTCCCCACTGCTAGCAACTGTAGGCTGCGACCTCTTCTCACCACGCCTAACCAAAACTCTCGTGTATTTCCTTCACGTGCTTAGCCCCATGTCTGATTTCTCCAAACTCACACAGCCTGTCCCTCCTTCTGCCAGCGCTAGCTCGATCCCTCTTGCTAACCCCCGTGCGATTGTACACACCCACAAACTTTGTGGTTGTCCTCTTTATAGTCAATGGCTATCTCTTGCAGACACTTCCAATCGACGACTATCTCCACTAGTTTCTCCACGTACCAGCAGACTCACTAGTTCTCTACTAGTTTTAACTCCAGCACCCGCGCCTATGCAACCTTGCAGTTTCTCCTCTGGATCTGCAACCGACAACACTTTTGTTGCGGTAGGAAGCTGACTCACGACTCCCACCAACTATTCCACATCGTTCGTCGCCACTCTACCTCAACACGTTTCTGACACTGTCCTCAGCTGGCTACCTGTTGCTAGCACAAATTTTGTCGCCCCTACTATCTTCCTATCACCCGACGACTGCCCTCTCAGAAGCCGCGATCTCCTCTGGCCGCTGCAAACTTTGGAAACTATTTTCTTAGCAGCCTGACCACTATTTGCAGTAGATTTCTCCTACTGTCGACCTTCAAGATGAATCACACTCACAATCTCTCTTGGCGTATTACTCCAGCAATTTCCAGGATCTATGTAGCACGATTCAACAATCACAACGATCTAATCAACGACTAATATGTACAATTGTACAGTCCATATCTATGACTATATGGATCTTCTCTCCTTTTTTTGTTTCACCCACAACCTATAGAAATCACTCCTGCGATGCAAAATTTCTTGGCAAATCTAGTTTACTCATAGACCAATCTCTAATACCATGTAATACCATGTTGTAAACCCAACATCGACAGTTTATTCCGAATAAAACATATTTACTGAATAAAATAAGCAACTAGATTACTCAAGGAAAGTAAGCAGAAGCATTAAAACGACATAAACCATAACACACATTGCAAAAGATATTTCGGGTAAATATTCCTAGAAAAACCTTTGTAGGAAAACCAGTTCTACGTTTGATTTTATTGCTAAAAATATCAGGCTGTTATCTCCCTCGTTTTTTCTTTGCACACTTCCTTAACCCTATCCACTCAGACACAAGTACATGAGCAATACTCCCTCTTTCTCTTGTGCACTCATTGTGTACCTATCACTTTCTTTAAATGTGCTTTTATAACCCTCTAATGATTAAAACTCTAATTCTAGATCTCCAACGATCAAGACTAGATCTTTCCCCTATAAGATCAATTGTAGTGACTTAATCTCTCATTCAGATAACTTAAATCACTTAAGTCACTCAACTTTACAAAAAGTAATTTTAGTCATTAAAATAAAAGCCACTTCAACAATAAAATTGATATCTAGAAAGTGTTGATAGGCACTGCCAAGTAAGTAACTGTGAAAGCTAGCCCAAAAACTAACAATAATTTTATCTCTATAAAATTCATGATACATAAATTTGTTGGGTTTTGTTTTATTGGTTTAGATGAGGTATTGTTATGTTAATGATTTGGGTTCAAACTCTCATAAACATAACATTTTAAACCAATATGTTTGTTGATCAAGTTTGATAATGTTTTATATTGAAGATACATCACAATTTTTTAATTTAAATATTTTTTACATATGGTTTTGGAGAGGAGATCATTAAAATCATTTTGGATAAATTATGTACTTCTGAATTTTTAAAATTATTTAAAACTTATCCTATTATAATTTTCTCTTTATAAATATTAATAATAATAATTATGGTAACATAAATTAATATGAATAGTTTTTTAACAAAAACTATTAGTTTTGCATTCAAAAATAGGTTACAATATAAGATGAACCAACAAAGACATATATATATATATTTCAAAAAAGAAGACCATATGACTAAAAAGAGAAAGTTCCTGCTTTGGCCCATAAAAATCTCTACTTGGACATGCAAAAAATTATCCTTATGCCATGTATAGATTCTTACAAATGAGTGCAGTAGAAATATTACTTTACATGCTTAAAATTATCCTAACTAACATAGCTTAAGAGTGGTTTCCACTATCCATGCATGTTTTGTTTCCATAAGTTGCTCATGTCAGGGTTGAATTTCTTGAGCCACTTCTCGTGACATGGAACCCTGCAAAGAGACGTGGGACTGTGGAATTGTGTGTTGTTGTACCAAATCTTGACGAATTTTTTTTTTCTCTTGACGAAGAAAATGGATTTTCCTGGCCTGGTTATTCACTTCTCTAAGAATGATGGTTGTTTCCTTTTCACGCCTCTAATCCTACTCTTCCATTTTAGTTTCAAGTTGAGCAAGTATACATTTTTGGACCTCTAATTCACAACGTTGTGTCCCCGGAACTTTCTTAATTACCCTGGATTTGTAGGTTGAGAATTGGCATGGTGCTTTTGTACATATCCACATTGTTTTCCCAGACATTTGGTGCGCAAGGTAAGCATTGGTACCTTCATATAGTCAGATGGAGATCAAAATCCAGTTGCGAAAGCAGAAAATGCCTAAATTGAATGAGAAATGAGGCCCAACATCCATACTTGTGTTGTTTAACCTGATTAGGCGATGTGGATCATGCCCTTGCCCATGGTTCTATATGATAAAATATCATGGCAGATGGTATGATTGATTGCTTCCAGAGTTCGGACATTCCTCGTGTAGAGATTCCCACTGCAAATTAAAGGAAAACAAGAGTGAAGGGCATGGCATGTGTCAGGTGGTACATCTAATTGATATGGGGCGGTGGTGTGGTGTCATGTGTCTGATCAGTGACAACCACTTTCTATTCGTGGTGTGGGAGGTCAAATCGACACCTTTTATTTGAGCCATTTGTTCCACAGCTTTTATTTGATCGATGTGTTCCATACTAAGGTAAAAGGAGAGATGGGTAAACACCAGTGATTTTAATTTTCCCTTTCTCTAGGGATCGAGCCTCTTTAACTAGTGCATCAACCCTGATGTTTAGATGTCGATGAACATGATAATATTTAATAGAGTGAAATTTCTCCCCATCTTATTCTTTGGTAGTTCCTTTGCAAACTAAGGTGCTTGCATTTGTGAGGGTTTTGAAGGCCATTGATAACCAATTATGAATCCCCTACTACAATAAGATCAGTGTTTTGGTCTTCCCTTGATTCGGATTTATGAGCGGAACGAAATGAATAACAGACTGAATACAATACCATAGAGATACGAAGAACAACAACATATATCCAATGAAGAATAACTTCTATTGAATAAATAAAATAGGTTGAAACTGTAAAACTGAAAACAACTTGCTCGAATGGTGGTAGCTATCTATGAGAAGAGATGTGGCTTCTACGCGCATCTGTCTGAGTGGAATGATTACAATGAGGCTTCAAAGGCCTTTTTAACATTACTCATGAATGTCAAAACCCTAGAAAACCAAAAACCTAACCCTAGGAGGTGAAATACCAAAAGTTATGTGGGCTTGATGGGTAAGTTGGTACCTCAACTTCTCGGGGTTGTAACTTTTGCATACGACCTCCGTTTTAGGCGCGTGATAGATTGATGGCTTGTTGGAAAGGTATTTTTGAGAATTACACACTATGTCGTCAAACTCTGACTCTATTTATAGTTTGACTGTGGCAAGCCAAAAAAACATTGTTTAGGGCCCCAAAACGGCCCTGGAAGTACAAAAAGATGTACTGACATGAAAACTTTCAAAATAAGTTAGTTGGATTAGGTGGGCATCCACCAATCTCCACGTGAAAGCTATGTAGGGCTTCAGATAACCCCGAAAGTGTAGAACCCACAATTACAAAGAATTATAGAAGAACATGTTGAACTAAAAACTGTCAAGAGAAGCCGATTGGAATAGGTGGGTGACCACCAATATCCACCTGGATCATCCCCTATAAGTGTTAATCCCATATAATTTGTCAATGTCTTTGGTCTTCTCCAATAAGTTTTAATCCCTTTCTTATTCTTTGGTAACTCCTTTGCAAACTAAGGTGCTTGCATTTGTGAGGGGTTTGAAAGCCATTGATAACCAATTATGAATCCCCTACTACAATAAGATCATTGTTTTGGTCTTCCCCTATAAGTTTTAATCCCATATAAACTGTCAATGCCTCGACTTGATTATTGAAAGAATATCATAGACCCCAAGTAAAAGAAAGTACCTCTAATTCCTCGGAGTCGTAAAACACTCCACCCACACCTATTACCTAATATGAATATTAATGTATATTTTTAATTAATATAATAATAGTTATTACATAATATTATATTAATATATCTCAAATTTTATTATTAATCCACTCAAATTTTAAATTTTATAAATTTTGTATTTTAAAAACAATACTACTAATGAATTTTTTTAACAATAATCCTAAGAATATAGTATTCAAATTTTAAATTTTATAAATTTTGTATTTAAAAAACAATACTACTAATGAAATTTTTTAACAATAACCCTAAGAATATAGTATTCAAGTTATAATTCCCACAAACCAAAAAAAACATTTTACTTTATCAAAATTTACATATAGATACTTGAATTAACAAAGCTTATTATAATCTTTTTAATCATCATGTGGTTTTGAAAATGACAAAGCATCTTGTCGTTTTGGAAATGACAAACGCGACAAAACTTTGTAATTGTGAATTTTTAAATCAGTCCATTTTACTTTAATTACAAGTTAAAATACTAAAATAAATATTTTGTTAATATATTAAAGGTTCGTAATGTATGGATAAAGTTTATTATAGAATTTAAGAAATTTATATTGGATTATGTTAAATGTTACGTGAAAATAAATAATCTTATTAAAGAGGATGAAACAATGAGCATATCAACATTGCAACAAACGGGATGAGCAAACCCTAGCGCTTTGCAACAGTGGAGTTTTTGATGCGTGCCTTGACACCAGAGCTATGCCGCTAAAGTCCAAACTCAGAAGGTGAAAACCTCACGAGATCACTGCGCACCCAGAATGAGTTCGGGAGAGGGGGGAAACCCCCCTCGTACAGTGACATCACCGCCAATGACATAAACGGACTTCGTGCTAAGCGACCTACCTTTGAGCCACCGACGCACCTGCGAGATCAGCCCTTCATCCAAGAACAAGGACTCAGAAAAGAAATGGAGCTAGAACCCAGTACATCTCATCCACAAGCTTCCAAAGGATGGGAACTAGGCAAGTGTATACTACAAATGGGCAAACCCCCACACTATCACATCAAATCAACACGAGTAGGGGAACACACTCAGTTCATGATGGATCATGCATTGATCGGAAAATTTTTGGGCCTTTGGCCGACCGAACAAGATCTCACACGCTGGATCAAGGACTGGTGGAACCCTAAAGGCAATTATGAAGTCCAGCTTAGCTCCAAGGGCTTTTTCACAATAATCCTGTACAACCTCGAAGACAAGGACAAAATCTTCGACAATGGACCGTACTTCTATAATTCAGCGGGACTATTTCTGAGATTTTGGAAAGACAGATTCGGCCCGGAGAAGGAGGAATTTACAAGAGCACCAGTGTGGATCCATCTGTACTCATTGCCCCAGGAATTCTGGCTGGAAGAAATACTCATGGGCATCGGAAACACCGTGGGACAATATGTCAAAGCTTCGGAGGCTACAAAGATGAGGAAGTACACCTCATACGCCCGCATCTACATCTATAAGGACATCTCAAAGGCCCTGCCAGGATCTATCACGCTAGAATATCAGGATGACGACTGGAACCAAACAATCGATTACGAACACATACCCTGTCGTTGCAGAAAGTGCCACGAGCACGGCCACCTATTCAGAGACTTCCCTTTGAACGCTACAACCACCAAGATCAACGAAAGCAAGCAAAAGGATGGCTTCACCAATGTCACAGGCAGATGGAAAAACCCATCAAGGAAACAAAAACAGAGCACGATTCCAAAGATCCCAACTAAAAACTCCTATGACGTTTTGAATCAGCTGCCAGAAGAGGAGGAAATACAGAACCCCCATCAAGCAACAACGTAGGCGAAGGGAAAAAGTACCGAAGCGCCAAATACAACCCAATCAAAGGAAACAACCCATGCAACACAAACAGGCACAGACGGAGACACCACCATGCTCATGGATGAAACGGATTTGACAAACATAGACCTGGAAAAGCTGGAGGAAGCCCTCAATCAAAAAGACCTGCAACATATCCCGGTAGATTAGCTCCACAAAGTTCATAAAGTGTTCACCAACTCCACAATGGGATCTATAGCTAGACTGGGTATTACGGTAGATCCAGGATCAAAACCCAAGAGAGTAACCAAGGAAAACAAGAGAAGGGGATGCAAAATAGCCCATCAGCTTATTAAAGAGGTAGGGCACCTAATGATCAACTCAGGCTAGATACAGAGGTTATCGGAGGGATACCTCCACCCCCCTCCACCTTCCTCATGATGAAGACAATTACTTGGAATATCAGAGGGCTCAATGGTAGATCCAAGTAGAGGATCCTCCAAGAGTGTATTAAAGTTGAAAACCCGGATGTCCTTCTTCTGCAAGAAACTAAGTGTGCAGGCCAGGAAGCTGAAAATATCTTCCAACGCAGCTGGAGAGGCTGCGATTTCTTTTACCAAGATTCAGTGGGAGCCTCCGGAGGACTAGCCATTCTCTGGAATCCACACACAGTCTCTCTGCAACATCCCTTCTCCATGACCGACACTCTAACGGCTTACTTCACAGTCACAGGATCCACTAAGGAAGGAGCCATCACGAATGTCTATGGTCCGCAGACAGCCCAAGAAAAGGAGAGCTTCATGCAAATTCTTCAGCATGTCAAAACTCTTTTACATACGCCACACTGGATCGTAGGCAGCGACTTCAATATGATCCTGACGCTGGAAGAGAAAATTGGAGGAACAAAATGGCTGGAGCAGGACAGTGGTAAGTTCAAAACCATAATAGAGCAACTAAACATGGTTGACATGGAAACCCAAAATGGAATCTTTACCTGGTCCAATAGAAGAACAGAACACCAACATGTAGCTTGCAGATTAGATCGCTTTCTCGTTGTTGAAGCCCTTCTTGAGAGAGATCAGGCAATGGAAGCAAACATAATGCCAAAATCAGGGTCGGACCACTGGCCTATTGCCTTTTGCCTGGACCCGAGTATCACCCCCAGACCCAAACCCTTCCGCTTTGAAAAGTTCTGGCTCTCCCACCCAAACTTCCACTAGCTGGCTCACACCTGGTGGGCCCAGGCGGAATAGATCATGGTACTCACATGTATAAATTCCAGCAGTGCCTCGAGAACTTCAAGCAACAATTGAATAGCTGGAACAAATCCACTTTTGGAAACATCTTCCAAATGCAGAAGGAGATCGAGTGCCAACTCGAAGACCTACAACGAACCTTCATCTCAGGAAGCAGAACTCCAGACCTAGTGAAGGAAGAGCAGCAACTACAAGCAGAAATGGAGGTATGCAGAGAACAAGAATAAATCCTTTGGAGGCAAAAATCCAGGGTTCAATGGATTAAAGAAGGGGAGCGAAACACAAAATTATTTCACAGAGTGATGACACACCAAAGATACATCAATCGAATCACCCAATTGGAGGACGCTCAAGGCATCCCCATAAGAGATCATGACCAAATTGCGGAGGAATTCAACTCCTATTACAAATATCTCCTCACAAATATCAATATGAATAGGGAATAAGTAATCCAGAAAATAACCAAGCACATACCACCGTTGATTACCCCTGAGCAAAACAGAGCAGTGCTAAGGCCAATCACTCCGATGGAAGTGGACACGGAAGTAAAGGAAATGCCCCCAGGGAAAGCACTAGGTTTGGATGGCTTCACCACGGATTTTTTCCATCACTAATGGGACATGATCAAGGAAGACGTCTGGCTGGCGGTAGAAGAATCAAGAACCTTTGGACAAGTACTCTCTGCACTCAATGCAACGCTCATCACTCTAATCCCTAAGGAGGAGCGTGTCACTCACCCAAAGAATTTCAGACCAATCTCCCTCTGCAATATCATATATAAAATAATCACAAAGGTTATTGCTACTCACCTCAAGCCGCTCCTACCTTTCATTATTTCCAAAGAGCAAGCCGACTATGTAAAAGGGCAACAAATCATGGACAATGTCATTCTGGCCAATGAGGTGATCCACTCTCTGAAAGCAAGCAAAACACCAGGTATGCTTATTAAACTCGATCTCTCAAAAGATTTCGATAGATTAAGCTGGAAATACTTGCGATCAGTGCTGGAGTCCTTTGGCTTCGATAAACTCTGGGTCAACTGGGTTCTCAAGCTCACCTCCTCTACTTTCTTTTCCATTCTAGTCAACGGGACACCCTCCCAGCCCTTCCATTCCACCAGGGGAATCAAACAAGGTGATCCTCTCTCCCCCTTCCTCTTTGTGCTTATGGCAGAAGGACTAGGTCGCTATCTCAAAGCAACGGTTCTTGAAGGATCCCTCAAAGGGTTGCCCCTTCATAACCTCCATCTGGCGCCCTCACACAGCGAGTTTGTCGATGACACCCTACTTATGAACACCCCTACTGTCTGAGAGGCTACAAAGCTCAACTCAATTCTCTCTGACTTCACGGAAGCCTCGGGCATGCTTCTAAACCTGAACAAATCCAAACTCTACTTTTTCAACAAACCAGCCTCAGTTCAGAATCATCTTTCAAGACTTCTAGGCATCTCTAAAAGCTCCCTTCCTTTCATTTACCTAGGCATACCCCTCACGGGAGAGCCAACGCGATCCATCTCATGGAACAACCTACTCCTGTCTATCACCAATAGGCTAAATAACTGGCCCTTTAGACCTTTGAATATTGCTGCCAGACTGGTACTTCTCAAGTCAGTCCTGCAAGCTCTGCCCACCTACCTCTTCACTGCTATGGCAGCACCCATTTCGGTCATTCAAGCAATCAGGAGCCTCCAACGGAATTTCCTGTGGCAGGGACACCAAAACAATAAAAAGTGGGCATTAGTTGGATGGGATAAACTTTGTAAACCCAAAAAGTTTGGAGGGCTGGGACTACGTGATCCGGGAAAGCTTAACTAGGTCATGGGAACCAAAATGTGGTGGAGATGGCTGCAGCATCCGAAAGAACTCTGGGTACAAATTTGGAAACAAAAGTATGCCCCGAACACACAGCCTGACCAATTAATTAGATTCAATGAACACATCCAGGGATCCAATATATGGAACACTGCCTGGAAAAATCGCCCTCTGATCCAGAAGCATGCTTTCTGGGAAGTGAGAAACGGGGAAAGCACACTCTTCTGGCATGACTCATGGCAACAGCTACCCCTTCTCAAGGACTTGGAAAGCCTCAATCCTCTCAAACAAAGGTTATATCTGAATATCTTCAGGAAAGTTAAAGACCTCTGGATTCCAACTCACAGAAGCCAACCCTGGAGACAGTGGAAAATAGAGCGAATAGAATTACAGCTCACAGATGATATCGAACTTCTACCCTGGCAAGATTGTGCACTGCATCGGAAAATTCCAATCAAAGAGGGACTAGATATCCTCCGATGGGGCCACTCTATAACAGGTATCTTCTCAGTTAATGAAGCATACTACCTACAGGGAAACTACCACAACCAAAGCCCCGAAACAATCTGGAGTAAAATCTGGCAAAGCTTTCTTTGGCCCAAAGTATCCATTTTTCTTTGGCTCACAACTCAAAACCGTATCCTCACATGGGATAATATTTTAAAGAAAGGATTTACATGTCCCTCCAGATGCACCCTATGTAACCAAAGAGAGGAAACCATGGAACATCTCTTCAACAATTTCCACTACAGTCAACAGATCTGGGATTGGGGGGCCCAAGCCATGAAACGCTCCAACTGAAACTGAGGCAGCATCAAGGACACACTTGCTAATTGGGAGACGATCTCCTTCCATAATCCAATTCTCCAACGCATCTGGCAGCTGCTCCCGGGATTCACCTTATGGGCAATTTGGAAAGAGAGAAATAAGCGAATCTTCCACTCAAAAACCTCCCTCTCCCACCATTACGTGGGAGAGGGTTAAGAAACTAATCCGAGAAACAGTCCATAGTAAACCTTGGCACCACAAAGACCTGCAATGCGTTCCCGAGGAGGAAAGCATACTTAGAAGCTGGGACATGCAAATTCGCGTGCAAACTCAGGTGAATACTAAAGGCAGACGAGCCAACAGCCCCACGATATGGACCCCACCCCCATCAAGCTTCATCAAGCTAAACTTCGATGGGGCCTCTAGGGGAAACCCTGGACCAACAAGTTTTAGCACCGTCCTTCGGAACCACACTGGTGGGATCACTCACCTGATGGCTGGCTTTTTGGGTGAGAATACAAACAATGTTGCGAAGCTCATAAGCCTTGTTAGGGGCCTCCAAGTTTCCATTCAAAACCATTACCATCAGGTCATCGTTGAGGGAGATTCCCAAATTATCATCCAACTCATCTCCAAAATCCTACATGGCGAACACCCTAGGCGAATCTCCCCCAGCTGGAGACTCTCAGGCCTTCTAGAGGATTTTGGAGATCTCATCCACCCCAATCTCACTTTAATCCCCTCTCATGTGAAATGAGAAGCAAACAAAGTTGCGGATCACTTGGCGAATACTGGAGTTGATACCAAGTCGGAACTCATACATTGGCAAGCCCATCTCTCCGACGATACAGATCTCTCAAGGCGATGCAGAGACCTTGCGAATAGAGACTCCTCAGCCCCGGATGGGGTGACATGCGGTGACGCCTTGCCACATGGCTCAGCATCAAGCCACAACTTAAATGTTGTAGGCCACTCCCCATCCCTTCAACATTTACGATGGTTGTCGGCCATGACAACCGCTATATGGAGGCAAGACTTCTCCCTCGCGCGAACGCACTAGCACAACCAACATTCAATATGATAGAGTTAATAAGAAGCCATGTGATGCCGTCATTTGGAAATTCAAAAGTTGGAGAGCCTGAACAAAATTGGTTCATTCTCATTTTGGACCTCCCAGCCAATTGGGAGCCCTGGTGCAGTTTTCTCTGTATCTCCATTCACCCCTCATCCCCAATGATAAGGAAGCGAGGCAGGCCTCGTCGAGGCTCGGCCTGGTAAACCCACAAAGAGAAGAGGAAAAGAAGACAGAACCTTGAGCGCGCTCTGTCAATGAAGACTTTCATCCTCCGGCAGAAAGCATGAGTCGATCGATTGACACTCCATGCCATTATAGCTGAGCCTGGGATAGAGCGTAGCATGCACACCCTTGCAATTGAGCCTGGAAGCTATCTGAAGGGAGGCACTGCGGACAATTTTCCAACCTGTTATGTCGAAGAAACGCCGTACCTGGAGGATTTCGCGACCACCTTGGAACCCCAAGCCACGGTGCCTAAAATATAGGCTGGAAGCGGTCTGAAGGGAGAGCCTGCAGAAGAATTCCCAATTTGTTTTGTCGAAGATATACCGTGGACGGGTGACTACAGCCCCACCAGCCATGCTGAGAAGACAATGAGCGAGGACGAGGCTCGGGACAATGCCTGTGCAGAGATGAATGTGGACGAGACTAGAGAAGGGATGAATGTGGATGCGGCCAGAGCAAGAATGAACGTGAATGAGGCCAGAGCAGGGATGAATGTGGAAGTGGGGAATGAAACCTTCGACGAGCCAGTAAACAATGATTGCATGGTCCACTCCTCTGTGCAGAGCATCTGGCTCTAGTGTTCGAACTCCGAGGCCACATGGCAGACTAGGAGCACAGAGCCCTCCTCATGGGACAACGTCTGGACTTGCTCCTTGACACGTACTCCAATGCTCCAACAAAGCAGAAATGTCCAATGTGCGTGCAATTGTTTGCCATCCCAGCCATATCCACGTGTCAAAAAGGCAATGGCGGCAGGTCACTGGGTATCTGAGTTCTCCTATGCTAGTTTGTTTGTTTTCATCATGCTATTGCTCAATGTTAACTTGAACTATGGCCATCTGTCCTAGTTTCCTTCGGGCAGGACAGAGGGCAAAACAGTTTTTAGCTTATCTTCCTAGACTCATTTCACTCCAAACTATGTTGGTTTCCGGTAAAATGACAACATTTTTGGTGGCTCGGGACGACTATATCTCTGTGTATTTTTGTCAATGTTTCTCTGTTAACTTAATATAGCAGGTACTACCCCTTTTTTTTTTACTTAAAATATATATATATATATATATATATCTTATTAAAGATATTTTCAGCTACATTTATGAGGGAAATTGGTTTTTTGGTAGATACTATTTAGGTTAAAAGCGTCTTTTAGCTATAGAGTAAAACTTAAAATTGATTGACTAAGAGCTCGTCCTCCTTGAACATAAGCAAAGAGGTTAATGGCCCAAGACTTAGAGGTGGTATTTAGCACGAGCAAAAAATTACAATCTTACAAACCATCAACAGGTTTTTTCAAGTGATATGTTTTTTTTTTAATAGTAATAATGAATCAACTCACATTCACGGATAGTAACTAATAATAATTGTCCTCATTGCAAATTGAGTACTAATTTATGATCAATTTTACCACCAAAAAAAAATATCAACTAAAATGTTAAATTGCAAAAACAATTTAAACATTTATTTATAGAGAACGGATTAAAAACTACTGCACATAAAACATCAAATGAAAATGGACAAGTCATATAGGTGAATTAAAAACCACTCACCAATTAATGGTTGAAATCTTGTTGTGTGATCCAGAGGTGTATTGCTATCCAAACTTACCCACTCAAATATGTTTACATGCCCTCTTCACTACTTAAACAGTGGTATGCTTCTTTGACAACTTGACTTTGTCCATTCACCCAGTAGCATGCTTCTTTGTCAAAAAGAATTTAACATTTATTTATAGAAAACCAAACCAATTGAAAACTACTCCACATAAAACACGATGGATGTTGTGCCAAGACAAATGAAAATTGAGAAGTCATAAGTGAATTAAAAATCACTCACCAGTAAATGGTTACAGTCTTGTTGTTTGATCTAGAGATATATTACTATCCAAACTTACCCACTCAAATATGTTTACATGCCCTCTTAATTGCTTACCCAGTAACATGCTTCTTTGCCATCTTGACCATCTTGACTTTGTCCATTCATCCAATGACATGCTTCTTTGCCATCTTGACTTTATCCATTCACATGAAAGGAATAAGTTGTCCATTCACCCATTAACATGCTTCCTTGCCATCTTGACTTTATCTATTCACATGAAAGGAATAAATTGTCCATTCACCCATTGGCATGCTTCTTTGGCATCTTGATTTTGTCCATTCACATGAATAAAATAAGTTGTTAATGTTCACATGACCATCACCTTGGAGTCACATGTTTAGGCGTAATCACATGAGTCCATCTTTACTTTTGAATTTTCTTTGCCATCTTGACTTTGTCCATTCACATGAATAAAATAAGTTGTTAATGTTCACATGACCATCACCTTGGAGTCACATGTTTAGGCCTAATCACATGAATCCATCTCTACTTTTGAATTGTGTTTAGTATTTTTCTTTTAATTATGTACTGATTTGTTATTGTTATTTTAAATACATAAATTCTACACATGTATGGGATTTTTTTATAATGGTTAAAAATCCTGAATAACAAACATGAAATTTCAAAATTAAACTATAATAAAATAATATTGTATATTTCTTTTAATTATGTAATGATTTGTTATTGTTATTTTAAATACATAAATTCTACACATGTATGAGATTTTTAATAATGATTAAAAATCTTGAATAACAAACATGAAATTTCAAAATTAAACTATAAAATAAAATAATAAATAATAATATTGTAATACAATAGTTTATAATATTATAAAATTATAAATATATATATATATATATATATAAAAGGTTAAAATTATAAATTTTTTAATTCAAAACAATTTAGAGTAACATATTGTGTCCTAAAAGAATTATGATATGGATCATGTACTTTCATTGCTATTAGTTTATTGCTATCGGTGGCATGTATAATACTTTATATAAAAAGGAAAAATATCTCACTTTTAAATGAAAATATCTCACTTTTGAATGGGATTAGACTTGTTCCATTCAAATACTACCCGTTCACATGAAAGCGCCAATTGATTAAAAAGGGATGAGCATATCTTATTATTATAATAGAAAAGGAATTTCCTGTTAGGGAAAAAAATATTAAATAAAGTTTTCTAAAACGGGATGGATGGGACATAAGAATCTAACTGCATGGAAAATTATATTTTAGCATAATATATTAATTAATTTTGAAAAAGAGTAAGAAATGAGTGAAAAATAATTCATATATTTCCATTCAAATTATATGGTTTTTTTTTATATACTTTCAAATAACACTCCTTTATATAAAAGAGTCTATTTATGTATTGAAGAAGGATGGACGTATTTTATTATAATAGAAAATGCAAATGCATTTTTAATGAGGAAAAAAAATCATCAAATGGGATTTTCTTTCTTCTACATTATTAATATAATATCAAAATTATTAATATAATATCAAAAGTATATTTAAATTTAATATAATATCAAATTACTAATATAATATCAAAAGTGTTCGCACGGGTGTAGACGGATTGAAGTCTCATGTTCGATTTACATCTGGGGTTATAATAGTAGTAGATTCCCTAAAAATAAAAATAAAATAAAAATAAAAAAATAATATCAAAAGTATATTTAAATTTAGATTTGTAAAATGTGACCATGGGTTTGGGCAAAAGAGGGGAGGGGAGGGATAGGTGTATCTTATTATAATAGAAAAAACATTTCAAATGAAGAAAAAAAAAAGGGGGAGGGGAGGGGTAAGTGTGTCTTATTATAATATAAAAAAACATTTATGGAGGGGAGGGGTGTCTTATTATAATAGAAAAAACATTTTTAATGAAGGAAAAAAATCACCAAATGAGATTTTTTTTTAAATCACTAATATGATATCATTTTTAAATTACTAATATGATATCAAAAGTATATTTAAATTTAGGTTGGTAAAGTTATTACCATGGGTTTGGGCAAAAGAGAGGGGCTAGGATGGGGCATAAAAATTTAACCTTTGTGAAAAACCATGTAATAATATACTAGATTAAGAGTAGGAAATGAGTGATGGACAATCCAAAATAGTAAGTTAATTTTTATTAAAAACATTATTTTAATTAGGATGATTAGTTTAGATAAATGGAGTTGTCACCTAATTTTTAAATAAAATTAGAAAACTCTAAAAAGAAAAGCAAACAAGTTTAATAAGTAAATTGTGACTTAACCTTATTAGTAGTTTGAAAGTGTTAAACATAAAGCATTTAGTGTAAGATCCCTTAATTTATATTTGATATGATTAAGGGATCTTACACTAAATGCTTTATGTTTAACACTTTCAAACTACTAATAAGGTTAAGTCACAATTTACTTATTAAACTTAAACATTAAAAAAAAAAAAAAAAATTGGTTGTTGGGCTTTTTTGGTATACTTAAATGTAAAATATTCTCTTCTATAGGTTTTTATCCCCGTATATAATGAAAGGAAACAATGTAAACAAGCAATAATATATAAATGCAAGTAAATGATGCCTATGTGGCTTTGATAGAACCAAGCCTCCTACCTCAAAAGTTATTTCCGAAATCTTTCCTTGAGGTGAAACGATTCGAGGAAGACCAATCGAAGTGTGAAGAGAGGAGTCTTTCTTTAAGGTGATAGGATGTGAGGAAGACCAATCAAAGTGTGAAGAGAGGATGCTTCAAACCACCATGAGATGCAATCTCCAACCCCCAAATCAAAGAGAGAAGAACTGAACTAGCAATTGAATACAATGAGAACACCTCAAAAACCTAATAGAGACAAAAAACAAGTAATAGCAATTGAATACAATGAACAAGCAAGGAGGTGATAGAGACAAAAAACTAATGAGGATCAAATGAACATGTCAGAGTAATGTTACAAAGTAATCTACAAGAACATAAACTTGTGTAATCCTAAATTAAATGAGTCAATTCAGAAAGAAAATATCAACAAGGAACTAGCTAACCTAGTGCCTCACCCAAAGGATGCCTATTAACAAGGAACTAACCAAATGTCCAACAACAATGGCAATAACCAATAAAATTAACCCCTTGGACCAAGAAGGAACAACCTATTTATTATATCTATTAGTTATGGAGCAATCTAACAATGCAATACATAAATTTAAGATATATAATCTTCTTTATAACCATCTAATTATGGGTGTCGACTTCCTAATCATGGAAAAATGAGGCAATATACACACATTAAACTGAAAACAAGTCATTTATAATTAAAAAAATGACTAGTTAGCATAAATACTATGATATCCATGGAGACATCTATAATAATTAGAGTAAAACAAAGCAAATATAATACTTAGAGTAAAACAAAGCAAATAAAGAAGAAAAAATTGTACTAAATATATAACTAATAAGAAGCCAACCATATTTAAATTAAAAAAAAAAAAAAACTTTGTTCCCAAAGTGGTTTTTAACCATTTTTGTTTTAAGAGTGGTTTTTATCCATTTTGAGCAATATTTCAAATATGAAGGTGCACTACAATGTCACTATTTAAAGTAGGCTAGATAAAAATCAAGGTTAGTGAAGGTGGTTTGATCAGATGGTTGGGAGATAGGTCTTGCATTCTCTCCTCTTAGGTTCAAATCTCCAATGAGATTTTGGTCCGTTGTGATAAGGTTAGAAGGTAAAAGGTTGGGTGCCCTCCATGAGTGGGACCCCCTCAAGGATGTGTCTTTGTACATCTTGACCCTTGTTATATCATAAGTTCGTGTAATCCATGCAAGTTACCAATTCCTCTATATATAATAACTAAATATAACTAAAAAATAAGAAGTCACCCATACAAAATGGAGGCAAAAGACTTTGGTCCAAAAGTGGTTTCTAACCATTTTGAGGACTATTTAAAATATGATGGTGCTCTACAATGTCACTATCTAAATCTAAGTTAATTTAAGGTAGGTTACATAAAAATCGAGGTCAATGAAGGTAGTTTGATCAGATGGTTGGGAGGTAGGTCTTGCATTCTCCACACTCGGGTTCAAATCCTCAATGAGATTTTGGCTCACCTCTTCTTGAGGATGTACGTATCCGCCCTTGCTAAGTCATAAGTTTCTTGCTAAGCATAGATTTGCAGACTGTTGACACCAACCTAGGGTTTATAGTGGTAATTAACTGAATTTAAACCTAAACCTGAACCTAATCCTAATCCTGACGAGTTACTAATTACCTATATATATAGGTAAAGAGATAAATAAAAACCAAAATCCGTTTGAATTGAATTGAAGTAGAGAAAAACTTAAATACCCCTTATCAGGCAACATTTCTGCTACTGGGAGGAAAAGCACAGAACATTAAGGGGAATTCACTGCAATGATGTAATTGTAACGACAGGTATACGCCATCAGATATCGTTGGAAAAAGCTGCAGAACTGTGAGAACTCTCACAGCCATTCATGAATGCACTATCTTTATACGAATTCAAGAAAAAGTCTGCATTGCAAGTTAAGTGCACGGACCTCTCAATTGTCATTCTATACAGTCGCCTTTACAGCTTTGTACTCCTCGCTTTCCCACCTTCCGTATAAAACTGAGCTCCACTCTAAAACCTCTGCATTTTCAATTGAGAAGAGTTTTTTCGCTGGACATCCTAATGATCCTTCAAAGTGAGGAGAAGTGCCTTATTAGCAGTTTATTCAATGAGTCCAGCTAACTCCAAAGTTTAATAAATATAACGATTTACAGTTATATTAATAACACCCACCAGACCACTTTTAGAACTCCTCTGTAGGTAGACCCCATTCTCACTATTATCGTACATAATTGAATGTAACCAGATCCTGTTTCTTTTTGTTTTAAAGAACCACATGAATGTTTGAAAATACATTTGGTTGGTTTTCACCTTAATGTATTTGGTATTTTTTTTTTAAATTTTAATCATTATTGAAATTTGGTTATAATTTGGTTATAAAATTATTGGTGAAATTGTAATTTTACATTATTGAAATTGTTTTTTAATGTATAAATGAATTTAATCATTGAAAAATCTCTATTATATTTAAAATATGCAATCTCAACAACTAATATTTACAATTTCAGTAGTTCATCTAAATTTTTAACCAAACTTTAAACAAAACTATTAAAAAAAATAAAAAAAATTGAATATTTAGAATACTACTTCCTAAATTCGCCAGCTGAAAATGTTTTTTTTTATATGCAAGCTTGTTAGACATCTGAGTTTCTTGTTTTTGCTGCTGGAAACATTCCATATGGGATAATGGAGAGTGTTGATTCTTTTAATATGAGGGCATAAATGTAACTTGTTAGGGGTCTTGGTTTCTTATTTTTGCTGGAAACAATCCCATCTGGTCCCATGGAGAGTTTTGATACTTTCGATACGAGGACAGAAATGTAACTCTACTTGTTAGGCATCATCTCGGTTTGTTCTTTTAGCTGGGCTCGGAAGGTTAGGGTAAAATTTATTATAGTTGCAAATCAAATTTCAGATTTTATAAATTTACAATATTCTTGAAAAATAGAGATAACAGCGATTCAAATAAACTCTTACAACAATCTATAGATTTTCATAATCATTTTGTAACTTTTGAGTATTCATGAAATGTAAAGATAAAAACATTTCAACAGATAAAACAAATTAAATAAACCTCTTCAATCAATCTCATAGATTTTCCGGAAACGGTGCTAAAAGTAAGAAGAAAATATGGCGAGCAACCACACTTGCAAGTGCAAGTAGAGTGAACGCAACAACCTCAAAACATTGAAAAACTGTTTCAAAGCATGAACATTATGTAAAAGTATTTCTACATGGTCACATGGCAAAAGACTTTTCAACGCTGAAAAGGGGTATTTTCAGAAAACTAAGCAACCAGAACCATCATAGATTGTAGCATAACAACAAGAAGCACACCTGTGGTTCAAACTGGCAAGTGCGACAATGAAACCATACAATCAACATACTCAACTAAGAATACAAGCTATATATATCCATTTAAACTTGAATGTGAAAGGCAGCTGAAGTTGCAAAGGTCAAGGCTGCATATATTAAGTTAATACATATCATATTAAATGAATCTATGCTAGCCTTTATATATATAGCAGCCAATGTAGCATTCAGATACAATGTGTATAAACAGAGAAACACAAACACAAAAGTTGATGATCACCCCCACCCAAACTGCAAATTGCAGAATGAACATCGCTTTTCTTTGTGCAAATATCTCAGATATCTCAAAATTTATATCTGAGTCTTAATCATCGGCCACGTGCGTTTTCTAACTGCGTGTTTTGTATAGCATGATAAAATCTGTGTGCGCAGATGCATAATTATATAAACATAAACATGGAATGGAACCCTTGACCTCTAAACCCATACAATAAATTCCCTGCTTTCAACAAAAAAAAGATACCTTTCAAGGTTGCAGCGAGATAGCTTCTTCTAAAAACAATCAACAAACCATTGGGCTATTATAGTTTTTGTACATTCTTCCTTTTACTAGAAGAACATAGTTTGTGCACATCCTTAGTATTATAATAAGTACAGATACCTGGAATGAAGAAACCTTG
>JZKD02S0808220.1:0-14516 GCA_000966675.3 Picea glauca | reverse complement strand
AGACCCACGAAACTTCGTGGCAAATGAAATCGATGAAATCCCAAGACAAGCCCTCTATATGTGTTCTCCACTACAATTGGTCCAGCTTTGGAGGGGTTATCTCTGCTACCTTTCTACACGCAACCTCGTGTTTATCCCCTATGTTAGAGGGGTGTCTCGGATAACTTTCACGATACTAGACTTTGACACTCCCTAACTCAGACTCCAATGTTTGATTTTAATGGCCTTGAAGAGTTTCATCTCCAACCTAATTCAAGGCCCTAACCCTAAATTAGTTGGTTGACCCTGCAAACATAAAAAGTCTAATAAATTTTAGATTTAGCGTTAATTTTTATGGTTTGTCTTAATTCAAAGGTTATGAAAGTGAAACTACTGATGTTTGAAAGACGAAAGAAAAAATAAACAGAAAGCTGGAAACACAATACCTTCACTTAACTCAAATCTTAAACAACTTTTCAAACTTAAAATCTTTCTAAGATCTTTGAACAACAAACTCAAAGAAGGATTTCACTCGACTACGAGCTACTTATGATCTAATTAAACCATTAATAACTTATGAAAGAAAAGACTTTTCCCTGGTTACTAATGCAAAACAACACTTTTTAACCAAACAAAGAAATAAAAGTTTTTTTTATTATTTGAATGATCACAAAGAAAAAAAGGAAAAATATCAACAAGTTAAAACCAAGAAAACTTCTAGCCTAAGCACAGATCGCAAAGAGTCACTTTAAAAGTCACACACAAGCAAATTAAAATTGGACTCTCACACTTGTCTAAAAACCCTATAAAATAAAATTTTGAAGAAAAACTTCTTAATGAAAAAGAAAGCTATTGTTTTGATCAAACCTTAGTTACTGACTACTATGAAAGAGACCCAAAAACCTGAGAGGTATAGTTCTTGTCAGAGGAAAGGATGATTGCCTCACCTTCAACAAAAAGTTTCTCCACAAGCACACTATTGACAGTTCAATAGCAAGCATGTGCATGCAAGTTGTGGAAAGTCAGAGCATGTGTACATGCATGGTGGCCTTATACAGGCCATGTGTATCCCTAAAACTCTGAGACAAATGAAAATCCAAGCAATCCAGCCCAGGCAGAGACTACTGGTACTGAGAACCAGAATCTCTTGAAGACTCAGACACTTACTTTAACAGAAAAAAGAAAACAATTCAAGGAAAACTTCATAGAACAAACCAATCTGATGTGAAAACTAAGCTATAGACTGCAAACAACAAAGACTAGAAAGATTTCCAGAAAATCCTTGAGAAGGAATAATTCTGACAGGGAAGAGGATGACTGCCTCTCTAAAAGAATTTTTTTGGAATCATACACGCGATTGACACTTCCTCAGCTAGTGTGTACACGCAGGATGTGAGAATGTAGGGCATGAGTACACGCATGTAGACCTTATACAAGCCGCGTGTACCTTTGTGGGTATCGGAAAAAAAAATAAAGTCAAGCAAAGAAACAAAGATAATTGGTATGGAAGACTAGAATCTCTGTTCGCTCAGACTTTTGCAGAAACTTTAAACACAGGAAATGAAACTAGTTCTTAAAAATACCCTAGACAAAACATTCCCAGAAACCCTAGATAATCCCCAGTATGGTCACCAATTTTGTTGTGAGTGGGAAATCCCTCTACGGAATAGCACTTAGGGTTTTATCATGCATGCAGAAAATACCTAAAGATTCCTACTTTTTACCGTCGTCCCGGACCTAATCCCCATTATTCTTTAAGCAAATATGTAGTTAAGAAGATCAAGTGAGCATACCTTATTTCAGGTGTTTGATACCAATCCTTATTCGCGCTTGATCACTCTTTGACTGCAGCTCTCCTCCCAAGGATGACCTGCATTCACACAAGACAAACAAAGAACTCCACATGCATTTGATCTATAGATTAATGGGTTAGAAGTTCAATCAACATGTATGCAATAAACCATGAAAACCTCATATGGTGGGACGGGAAAAGTACTTCTTTATTATTAACTTCAACAAATCAACTTAGAATGATGAATCTAGCCACTGCTTCACGAACCTGGTCCTAGGCTCCTCTTCAACTATCCTCCAAATTCTTTGCTCTATATTTCTCTTTGCACAAGAATGGATAAAGGTTGGGACAAAGGGAATGCATAATCGAGTATATTTTCTTTACTATGATTCTCCTCTTCCAAATGGGACCCCTAACCCTTCTTTTATAGGCTAGAAGAAGCTAGGTATTTGGTCTAAACTTCAGCCATGCATGGCCGAAAGGTTTAGTTAACTCACCCAAAACTGTGTGTTCCGTCAGCAACTTTCCTTTTTTCATGTTTTTGTAGGTACACGTGGGCTGTATTGGGTCAGATAGCATGTACACGCGTGCAATAATGGAGAAAGGCATGTGGGCCTTTATAAAAGGGGTTTTTAAGAAGAGTTGTTCAGTAGTGTTTTGGAAAAGAAGGAATCTGAGATGTCCTGATGCCAGGTAAGCATGTCTGGTGCAATTTAGGGTTATAACAAATACATTGTTTGGCATATTGATAGATGCACATGGTTGGCATATTGGTGGATGCACATGGTTGGCATATTGGTAAATGCACATGTTGCAATGTTGATAGAGGCATATGATTGACATATTCCATGGATGATATCTTTTGGCACATTGCATGATGATGGTGTGCATGGTTGATGTATGTAGATGTTGTGCATGATGAGCACACATTTTGTACAAGATGTACTTGGTATATATTTTTCTCATGATTCTTTATTTCATTGTTGACATATCTTTTGCTTCATGATGCTTGGTATGGGATGAATTTGATGCATGAACAGGTCCAAGGATCATTATATGGTAGCACATTGTTCATATTATAGAGAATATAAGGGATACATACCCATAGGGGGAGTCATTCTTCTTCCCATGATTGTAGGAGGAGATATTTATCAGATGCATACCTAGAAAAGAGCCCTATATTTGAAGAAAGAGCACAGAAGCATAATTTCATGGGGAGCAATGGTCACAGGGGGAGTATGTTCGATGTATCTTCATCATTACATCAGAGTGATATCCCTTGTTCAAAAGGGGAGAGATTATTCAGAGGAATATCAAAGGAACTCAGACATGGAGAGAAACCCCAAGAGGAGAATGGCCCTTTGCCATTGATGTCAAAGGGGGAGAGTTAATCACATTGATTTGATTGATGTTTATTAATGGGGAGAGATAGTCACATTGACTATTGATGTAGATCATGCCTTATCTACATGTTGACATCAATAATTAGTAGTTGGTATTGCCATCAATGCCAAAGGGGGAGATTGTTGGATCATGTTGTCATTGATGCCAATGGTTTGATTGATTTATGTCACTGATTGATGTCAAGTGATTGATTTATGCCAAAGGATAAATTGATTGATTGATGATTGATGTAATGTAATATGTATTGTCCTTGATGAAGATGGATCAATGAGTTGTCATTGATACATGTTGCATAGTTGATGTATATGATGCAGTGGTGGATTTATGCAAAGATGAATCATTATAGTCTTATCATGGTTGATAAGTTGCACAAATGAATGAAATCCAAAGTGGTCCCCTTATGGTGAAATCCCTCATGGGAAGACACTTTGCGGATTGAGTTATCCTAGAAGAATGGTTGGAGGATCTATGATTGTATGTGAAATAATGAGCTGAATATCAATGAATTTGTTGGTGAAACTATCTTAGATGGATAGTGCTTGTCATGCCATTTCTGGTGGTATGTGTAATGTCACATAACTCCTCACGGTTTGAGAGTTATGGCCTTACGAATTTGGAGGACCTCCATATGAAGGCTTGAAGCCCCCAAAGTCAAAGAAGTCAAACTGACCTAGAAAGAAGAAATCATTATTTAAATGATAAAGTAAAGTGACAAAGTCAAGGTGGATTATTTATATAATCAAGAGAAGTTACAAAATCAAGAAATGATAAAGTAAGGTGAAAAAATCAAGAAAGAATATTTAAATGATAAAGTATTGGAGAACTTTCTATTTATGGAAAGTGGTTAACCCTAAAATAAGGAAAATAGGNTAAGTGACCTAGAAATGGGTTAAGTGACCTAAAAATGGATTAAGTGACCTAGAGGATGAAAGTATAAATAAGATAGCTATGGACTCTTGAAAAATATTTTTTTTGTGGATCAATGGAGAGCTTCTTGTGAGAATATATTTTGGAGTATTAATGGAGAGCTTCTTGTGAGAATATATTTTGGAGTATTGATGGAGATCTTCTTGTGAGAACATTTTGGTGTGGATATATTGAGCATGATTGAATATATATTCTGAGAAAAAGAGCATGAGAAAGATCTCATGGATGCATTGAAGTTTCAGCAAGTTTGAGATCATGACAACAAAATTCTCGGAATTACAAAAAAACCATATTTTCTAGTGCGTACACGGGTTGTCTATGTATAGGGGGCATATACGCAAGCTTTCAATGTACAAGGTGCATACAATATGTAGGATGTCTGTGTATAGGGAGGGTACAGTGGAAAAATGCTTGGAGTCTTGTGGTTGAGCCAATGACAAGTTGTTGAAGACTGAAACAGGTTCCAGATCTACACTCTATGGGCTCAGATCTATAACTGAGACACTGGTATGGATACATTATTGTCTTGATGGATAGCATTGTTTATTGTGTTGTGAATGCCTAGGGAATTCTTGTTATGATTTCTATGATGTGGTTTATGCTGGTTTATGGAGTGAGCAACACTCTTATGATTCAGTTCTGATATGATGTCTATAGTATGTTGATTTCTTATACATGATTGAGTAGCATTCATATTGATTGGTTGTGGAGCATGAGTAAGATATTGGAGAGATTGGATGTATTGTGACTAGTCGGTGGTCAGTTTGGACAATGAGAAATAGAAGAGAATGATAAATTGGTTGCAGAGGATCTGAGTTGATCTTGAAGGATAAACCCTAATAGCTCATAAGGTATATGCATGTTGTAGTACTGTTTGGGAGTGTATACACAGGATGTAGTACTACTTGGGTGCATATACACACGGGATGTACTACTGGTAGGGCACGTACACATGCATGATTCACTACTGACATGTCGCATACCTGTTGTAGATTGATATCTATTGAGGATTGTTGCCTCATCTTAGTTGATGATGAGAATGTAAGACGAGTCTTTCATATAGAGCTGGTGCTCTTGTAGAGTTGTGCTCTATTCAGTTGTTGTTGAAAAACCCCCAGATTGTTGTCCATAATAAAAAGAAAAATTGTACATACATCTTGTGTTCTTTTTGTTCCTTGTGGTGATGACTTGTTGATGATATATTTCTGATATATGTTGTTGATATATGTTCACATCTAACTAGTTATAAATGACAGCAATGGGTAATGAATAAATGTTGAATGTTAACTAGGGAGTTTTTGTGTAAGAGGGAAGTTTTGGGAAAAGAGTTCCACACTCATTCACCCCCCCCCCCCTCTAAGTTTGGTAGGTGTGTCCAAAAAGAAGATAGGATTCTAGCAGGGTTTCACCAAGAGGTACATAAAGAAAGGGACAATTATTGGCATGATAGACATATTAAAACGAAAAGTTTCAAGGAGGGAGACCTAGTTTTGGTGTACGAAAGTAAATCTCTTCAACACCCAGGAAAACTCATAATCCATTGGTTGGGACCATATGAATTAAAGAATTTCATAAATGGTGGATTTGTACAATTGAACGATTTGGGAGGAACAAAACTCAAGGGAATGATCAATGGGAGTTGACTGAAACTGTATAGGGATAGTCAACCTCCTAGCACTTAAAAAAAAGAAAAAAAGAAAAGAAGAATAATGCGCCAGACAACAAANAGGTGTGTCCAAAAAGAATATAGGATTCTAGTAGGGTTTCACCAAGAGGTACATAAAGAAAGGGACAATTCTTAGCATGATAGACATATTAAAACGAAAAGTTTCAAGGAGGGAGACCTAGTTTTGGTGTACGAAAGTAAATCTCTTCAACACCCAGGAAAACTCATAATGTATTGGTTGGGACCATATGAATTAAAGACTTTCATAAATGGTGGATTTGTACAATTGAACGATTTGGGAGGAACAAAACTCAAGGGAATGATCAATGGGAGTTGACTGAAACTGTATAGGGACAGTCAACCTCCTAGCACTTAAAAAAAAGAAAAAAAGAAAAGAAGAATAATGCGCCAGACAACAAAATAAGGTGCACAATAATAGGGGGGTTACCACACCAAAATCCAAAATATAGAATGTAGTTAAAATAGAATTAGCATGATGAAAATAAAATTTCCACGCACACTGGTGAAACAACATATCGCTCACTTGGAAAACCTAGTGCGCCACAAAAAGGACCAACAGTTAGAAAAAGGAAGAAATTGGAAAAATGGTGGTTACGAAAAAAAGGCGCCAACTGGTGGCATCAATAAAAATTGAATGACAAGAAATTTTGAAGCGAGGTCGCATTAATCACGCCAAATGGCAATGTCAAGGGAATTTAAGGTCATGTATGTGGGAAGCACCAATTCATTAAAATCACATCTCGGGTAAATTCTCAGAGACGTTTCATGACACTTGCTATATAAGGAAGGCACACGGGAAACATAAGGGTTATTGTGAATTTGTTAAATCACATAGCGAGAGAGTATATGGAGCATAGAGCGAGTTAGCAAGAGATACAGAGTGAACTAGCTCGAAAAAAATCAATCTTAACCACCATGGCACCACCCAAGCTAGGTGCAACGAGCCAGGCCTGCAAAATACCTCGAAGCCATCATAGAGAACCACAACAGCCACAGGGAATGGAATAGGAACCCACACAGACTTCCAAATTCATCAAATTGGATGAAATTTCCTCACCTAATATGGAACCAATGAGCCCCACAACCATGGTGGAAGAAACCCAACAAACAACAAAAGTTGGAATGGACATTGATATGTTGGAAATGGGATAGGGCCAGCAGGCCAAGGAAGAAGATAATCCTTCGCTCCCTGAACAAGCTTAAGAGGCCCCGAGGGAAAATGGGACAACCCCAAACTAGATAGAAGTGATCATGCCAAGACAGTCACACACAACAGATCTGGAGCAACAACAGGAGGAGATAGTATAATATGTTACCAGTCAGCCAGAGGCATCTGCCGATGACAAAGAAATGGACGCTAGAACCTTGAGTCAGCCACCACAGTGAAAGGAAAAACAACCCATAGCAATAACATCATGCAGAAAAGATGCAACAACCATTCTCTTGTTGCGCATTCCGAAAGTGGTGCAGACCACGCCTAACCTTTTCGGATGCATGGAAAAACTATGGTACTCAGACCATGATGTGGTCGACATGGACAATCTCCCCGAACTTGCAAGATAGGTATACCTTGATAGCGTGGGTAGAGGACACTTTGACGATCCAATTTTGCAACCAAAATAGTGGGAAGTTGGATTGGCCAACACCGAAATTCTAAACCTGTTAGATATCACACATTTTGGAAGGGGTCGTGATGTAAACAACTGCATTAAGCATCTAATGGAAGTCACCCATGAAGGGTATCTATGGGTGTAAGAGCCTATATCTATAGAAGTGGAGTCATTTCCTATATTATAGGTCTTCCATCTTGATGGGATAATCTCATGTAGTACCTCGACAACAAGACAAAAGAGAAGGAATTGGCAGAGGAGATGAAAAGGACATATGGCATAGAGAGAGGGTCATGTGGAATAATTATCAAGCGCATAAGAAATGCAGCAATGAGGCTAGCCACCAAACTCATGGCTTACAAGTTTCTCAAGAAGTGTCTCAAGGAGGAAGTCCCTTCCGGGATTGTTGCAGCTGCAACACAGTGTGCGGAGGGAATTATGCTCAGTTGGGCCCTGTACTTGTTAAACATATTTCTTGAGGATTGTAGAGACATGCAGGATCTGGGGATAGAGTTTCATTACTCTTTTCTAATCATCTTCATCTCCTTGATCTAATGGAGGGAGCCCCATTACACATACTTTTGTGAGTGGGCCAATCTTTTCTACGCAGTGTGGTACACATCGTTGGGGAGCACTTCGGGCCCCAAATTCAAAAGTACAAATGCAAGCATGTTCGTAGGGTACCACAACGACCTCCAAGAAAGCATTGGAAATACTTTGCAAATTACTCCATCAGTTCTCGTACAATACCGAGGCATTGCCAACTTCAAAGTGACCAGGCACACCGTATGGATCCAAGCACAAAGGGATCCTGAGAAGGAATGGCTACAACTGCGATATTACATCAAGGAAGAAGATGTAGATATGGAAATCAAGGATTGACACGATGACTAGAGAGTTCTAGTTATGAATTAAAAGATTTCGACAGGTAAGGATATTGATGCAGGGAAGGACTAGACACTTATCAGAGATAAATATTCTCCTAATAAGACAAATCCAAGTCATAAGTTGGCACATCAAAATAAGGGGGGGTTGCCAAAGAAAGGTACCTAGGTCGGGACAAAGGTCACCACCCAAGAACTGAAAGAACAAGAAAAAGGGGATAATATAGCACAAGGAACCACATCGAGTGCTACCCCAAAGGAACAAGGCCATACCAAGAGGTCGATCATACACACTAGGCATGTGTGCAAAAAGGCCAAGGTGCAGAAGAATTCCCCAGAGTATACAATCACTAAGGACGACGCGTTCCTCATGGTCGAAAGAGTCCAGGACCGGGCAACAGAGGAGTTTGAAGAAACCCAACACCATAGGGACCGAATTTAGGATGATATGGATGACTTAAGGCAGGTCCTAGAGCATATTAGAGAAGTGCAAAGGGTGTGCAAAAGAACATAGTAATTCCCCACAACATCAGAAGCAAGAGCCAAGGATGCGTTGAGCGAACATGAGATGATTCAGACGATAGCATAGGCGAGCCCAACCTTCCACATTAAACCCAACATGTTGCGTATGGATGCGAATGTAGGCCAAACACCCTTGAACGATCTAGCAAAGATACAGTTGGTAATGGGGAGGATACCAACCAAGGCACTATACAAACTAAAAGTTAGTTTCACGCAGGAGGTGCAATCATGTGTATGAAGAAAAGAAACAAAGTAGTGGCACACAAAGGACAACAAAGAGGAGTTGGAGTTGGTTCTCGAGCAATTCAATATCGAGACCAAAGATGAGAAATATCACACAGATAGGCTCAAGCATGGATTGGTTGTAGCCTATTAAAAAATTCCAAAGAGCACATAAATAGCAAAGCCCATGTCAACGTAGAAAATTGATCATATTGTGCAAACAATTGATCAATACAGGCAGGAGATCGAGAACCTCCGAGAAGAACTGATTCCTACCACTCCTCCGAAGGTGAAGGAACAAAGGAAGCAAGAAGCAGCTAGACAAATGGATGAAATGGAGTGACAAGTCAACACAGTTGTCGACTTGTTTGATAGGGAAGTGAAACTATGGAAAAATCTAGAATAAGATCACCAGGTCCAGCACTGGGACCAAGAAGAGGAAAAGATAAGCGTAGTCATCTAGGACCTCAAGCATAGACAAAAAATGATGAAGATCATTGATCACCTCAAATGAATGAAAGACATGAAGAAGCTGCAAGCAGAGCTAGAAGTTGCGCAGACATAGAAGAAGGATCGACAATATCAAATGGAACCTCTCCAAGAGCTAGCAGTGGAGGTCATTGCACAGGTAGAGGAGGCAAAGAAGAAAATAGTCCAAACACAAGTAGAGTGCGCATAAATGATCAATGAAGAGATCACAATGCAAGTGTTGGATGTGCTCAAAGAAAAGATCATGCAGGCTCAAACACAAGGAAGGGAACTCACAGACAAGTTCCACACTCTCGCAGGAGTTGTTGAAGAAGCCTGCAAAGCATAGGTGGCTCGATTCAAGCCACATGTTAGTGTTGGGGGCCTGTTGGATGTAGAACCATTATGGGTAAAAGGATATTTTTGGGGAGATAAAAACGAAGGGAAGAAAGGACAACTAGAAGGAAAAGAAGCATGTGCAAGGGAAGCATGCGAGGCACGCATGAAAAGGAGACCTAATTACGTTACGGTTAGGGTTTTTGCAATGTATTGTAATGGATGATGAGCCAAGAATATATATAAGTACCACTAGGAGGTCTAAGAGAGGGGGGATAGACCGGAAAAAGAGAGAGCGAGGGGACCAAGAGAGGGTCTAGAAGTTATAAGATTTTTAAGGANAGGTGTGTCCAAAAAGAATATAGGATTCTAGTAGGGTTTCACCAAGAGGTACATAAAGAAAGGGACAATTCTTAGCATGATAGACATATTAAAACGAAAAGTTTCAAGGAGGGAGACCTAGTTTTGGTGTACGAAAGTAAATCTCTTCAACACCCAGGAAAACTCATAATGTATTGGTTGGGACCATATGAATTAAAGACTTTCATAAATGGTGGATTTGTACAATTGAACGATTTGGGAGGAACAAAACTCAAGGGAATGATCAATGGGAGTTGACTGAAACTGTATAGGGACAGTCAACCTCCTAGCACTTAAAAAAAAGAAAAAAAGAAAAGAAGAATAATGCGCCAGACAACAAAATAAGGTGCACAATAATAGGGGGGTTACCACACCAAAATCCAAAATATAGAATGTAGTTAAAATAGAATTAGCATGATGAAAATAAAATTTCCACGCACACTGGTGAAACAACATATCGCTCACTTGGAAAACCTAGTGCGCCACAAAAAGGACCAACAGTTAGAAAAAGGAAGAAATTGGAAAAATGGTGGTTACGAAAAAAAGGCGCCAACTGGTGGCATCAATAAAAATTGAATGACAAGAAATTTTGAAGCGAGGTCGCATTAATCACGCCAAATGGCAATGTCAAGGGAATTTAAGGTCATGTATGTGGGAAGCACCAATTCATTAAAATCACATCTCGGGTAAATTCTCAGAGACGTTTCATGACACTTGCTATATAAGGAAGGCACACGGGAAACATAAGGGTTATTGTGAATTTGTTAAATCACATAGCGAGAGAGTATATGGAGCATAGAGCGAGTTAGCAAGAGATACAGAGTGAACTAGCTCGAAAAAAATCAATCTTAACCACCATGGCACCACCCAAGCTAGGTGCAACGAGCCAGGCCTGCAAAATACCTCGAAGCCATCATAGAGAACCACAACAGCCACAGGGAATGGAATAGGAACCCACACAGACTTCCAAATTCATCAAATTGGATGAAATTTCCTCACCTAATATGGAACCAATGAGCCCCACAACCATGGTGGAAGAAACCCAACAAACAACAAAAGTTGGAATGGACATTGATATGTTGGAAATGGGATAGGGCCAGCAGGCCAAGGAAGAAGATAATCCTTCGCTCCCTGAACAAGCTTAAGAGGCCCCGAGGGAAAATGGGACAACCCCAAACTAGATAGAAGTGATCATGCCAAGACAGTCACACACAACAGATCTGGAGCAACAACAGGAGGAGATAGTATAATATGTTACCAGTCAGCCAGAGGCATCTGCCGATGACAAAGAAATGGACGCTAGAACCTTGAGTCAGCCACCACAGTGAAAGGAAAAACAACCCATAGCAATAACATCATGCAGAAAAGATGCAACAACCATTCTCTTGTTGCGCATTCCGAAAGTGGTGCAGACCACGCCTAACCTTTTCGGATGCATGGAAAAACTATGGTACTCAGACCATGATGTGGTCGACATGGACAATCTCCCCGAACTTGCAAGATAGGTATACCTTGATAGCGTGGGTAGAGGACACTTTGACGATCCAATTTTGCAACCAAAATAGTGGGAAGTTGGATTGGCCAACACCGAAATTCTAAACCTGTTAGATATCACACATTTTGGAAGGGGTCGTGATGTAAACAACTGCATTAAGCATCTAATGGAAGTCACCCATGAAGGGTATCTATGGGTGTAAGAGCCTATATCTATAGAAGTGGAGTCATTTCCTATATTATAGGTCTTCCATCTTGATGGGATAATCTCATGTAGTACCTCGACAACAAGACAAAAGAGAAGGAATTGGCAGAGGAGATGAAAAGGACATATGGCATAGAGAGAGGGTCATGTGGAATAATTATCAAGCGCATAAGAAATGCAGCAATGAGGCTAGCCACCAAACTCATGGCTTACAAGTTTCTCAAGAAGTGTCTCAAGGAGGAAGTCCCTTCCGGGATTGTTGCAGCTGCAACACAGTGTGCGGAGGGAATTATGCTCAGTTGGGCCCTGTACTTGTTAAACATATTTCTTGAGGATTGTAGAGACATGCAGGATCTGGGGATAGAGTTTCATTACTCTTTTCTAATCATCTTCATCTCCTTGATCTAATGGAGGGAGCCCCATTACACATACTTTTGTGAGTGGGCCAATCTTTTCTACGCAGTGTGGTACACATCGTTGGGGAGCACTTCGGGCCCCAAATTCAAAAGTACAAATGCAAGCATGTTCGTAGGGTACCACAACGACCTCCAAGAAAGCATTGGAAATACTTTGCAAATTACTCCATCAGTTCTCGTACAATACCGAGGCATTGCCAACTTCAAAGTGACCAGGCACACCGTATGGATCCAAGCACAAAGGGATCCTGAGAAGGAATGGCTACAACTGCGATATTACATCAAGGAAGAAGATGTAGATATGGAAATCAAGGATTGACACGATGACTAGAGAGTTCTAGTTATGAATTAAAAGATTTCGACAGGTAAGGATATTGATGCAGGGAAGGACTAGACACTTATCAGAGATAAATATTCTCCTAATAAGACAAATCCAAGTCATAAGTTGGCACATCAAAATAAGGGGGGGGTCCCAAAGAAAGGTACCTAGGTCGGGACAAAGGTCACCACCCAAGAACTGAAAGAACAAGAAAAAGGGGATAATATAGCACAAGGAACCACATCGAGTGCTACCCCACAGGAACAAGGCCATACCAAGAGGTCGATCATACACACTAGGCATGTGTGCAAAAAGGCCAAGGTGCAGAAGAATCCCCCAGAGTATACAATCACTAAGGACGACGCATTCCTCATGGTCGAAAGAGTCCAGGACCGGGCAATAGAGGAGTTTGAAGAAACCCAACACCATAGGGACCGAATTTAGGATGATATGGATGACTTAAGGCAGGTCCTAGAGCATATTAGAGAAGTGCAAAGGGTGTGCAAAGGAACATAGTAATTCCCCACAACATCAGAAGCAAGAGCCAAGGATGCGTTGAGCGAACATGAGATGATTCAGACGATAGCATAGGCGAGCCCAACCTTCCACATTAAACCCAGCATGTTGCGTATGGATGCGAATGTAGGCCAAACACTCCTGAACGATCTAGCAAAGATACAGTTGGTAATGGGGAGGATACCAACCAAGGCACTATACAAACTAAAAGTTAGTTTCACGCAGGAGGTGCAATCATGTGTATGAAGAAAAGAAACAAAGTAGTGGCACACAAAGGACAACAAAGAGGAGTTGGAGTTGGTTCTCGAGCAATTCAATATCGAGACCAAAGATGAGAAATATCACACAGATAGGCTCAAGCATGGATTGGTTGTAGCCTATTAAAAAATTCCAAAGAGCACATAAATAGCAAAGCCCATGTCAACGTAGAAAATTGATCATATTGTGCAAACAATTGATCAATACAGGCAGGAGATCGAGAACCTCCGAGAAGAACTGATTCCTACCACTCCTCCGAAGGTGAAGGAACAAAGGAAGCAAGAAGCAGCTAGACAAATGGATGAAATGGAGTGACAAGTCAACACAGTTGTCGACTTGTTTGATAGGGAAGTGAAACTATGGAAAAATCTAGAATAAGATCACCAGGTCCAGCACTGGGACCAAGAAGAGGAAAAGATAAGCGTAGTCATCTAGGACCTCAAGCATAGACAAAAAATGATGAAGATCATTGATCACCTCAAATGAATGAAAGACATGAAGAAGCTGCAAGCAGAGCTAGAAGTTGCGCAGACATAGAAGAAGGATCGACAATATCAAATGGAACCTCTCCAAGAGCTAGCAGTGGAGGTCATTGCACAGGTAGAGGAGGCAAAGAAGAAAATAGTCCAAACACAAGTAGAGTGCGCATAAATGATCAATGAAGAGATCACAATGCAAGTGTTGGATGTGCTCAAAGAAAAGATCATGCAGGCTCAAACACAAGGAAGGGAACTCACAGACAAGTTCCACACTCTCGCAGGAGTTGTTGAAGAAGCCTGCAAAGCATAGGTGGCTCGATTCAAGCCACATGTTAGTGTTGGGGGCCTGTTGGATGTAGAACCATTATGGGTAAAAGGATATTTTTGGGGAGATAAAAACGAAGGGAAGAAAGGACAACTAGAAGGAAAAGAAGCATGTGCAAGGGAAGCATGCGAGGCACGCATGAAAAGGAGACCTAATTACGTTACGGTTAGGGTTTTTGCAATGTATTGTAATGGATGATGAGCCAAGAATATATATAAGTACCACTAGGAGGTCTAAGAGAGGGGGGATAGACCGGAAAAAGAGAGAGCGAGGGGACCAAGAGAGGGTCTAGAAGTTATAAGATTTTTAAGGA
>JZKD02S0808209.1:0-14516 GCA_000966675.3 Picea glauca | reverse complement strand
AACCAAAAAAGAGATAATAGCAGAGATTAAATAACTTGCAGAAAGTGAGGCAAAGTAGGTCTATCTTTCAGCGCTTTGATAAATCATGATGCGGTAGGGGAAAGAAAAAGAAAGGCTGACGTAGCAAAGGATACATGTAGAGTTCTGAAAATGTAGATTGGTCTTACACAGCTGATAGCTGGTGCAGAGGAAAGGCAATAAACAAATACAGAAAACCCAAATCCTTTCGTTACAGTAGTGGTCGTACTAAAGTGTAACGAAGCCCATCAGTTAGAGGAAAACAAAATGTAATGTAGTCGTAATGGATTAAGGAAGACATAAGGCTATGGTAAAACATTTCAGCTGCGAGTAAGGAAATACATAAATGAAATCCAAACAGTTTTAACACATCTAAAAGAGAAGAAAACATGTTGAAAGAAATAGACTGGGATGAATCTCATAGTCGCAAGCAAAAATCATTTTTATTACTCCAGTCTGGTTTACAAAACTCAGTCATTACAATGGAAATCTCTTCGAAAGAAGTTTTTTTTTTTGTCTTGCACTCATGCGCCCCCCTTATTTCTATTACATCCCTCATACTTTTAAAAGAAAGATCTGAAATTCTTTGTGTTCCAGGGAATGTGAAACGATTTGCATTCTGGAACTCTGCGACTGCCAGATGACGAAACGTTATTTACATTGGTGTGCGCTGGCAAACTCGTTCAGGTATCAAAGTTTGTATCTGGCCTTCGTCTGTGTGATGGCATGCAGATGAAATGGTTAGTCTTGACAGCTGTTGATCCGTCCTATGCTGCTATGTGAAATGTAATTATCGGCCTATCTTGCGTGTCCTTGTCTTCTTTTTCTGTTCTCTCATTTCCATTTGACAATGTGTTACAGTTAATGGTATACCAAGAAGGCTGCTCTTCTTGAAACAATGGGTGGCTGCAAAGCTTAAGACATTGAACTATCAATGGGTATTTGTATGTGGACACATCTTTAATGGGATTAATTGATGGTCGATCGGGGACTGCACACATAAATCTCACCTCCGTCTCTCTTGGCTCGTTTGTAAGGTCACAAAATATACATTTGCATGATACCTTTGAGCAGCAGTTTTGGGACGGGGATCTTTCTGAAGGGACACATCTGGTGAATTCCTATGCAAAGCTGCAGTAGCATCCTTATCATAAACACCCAAAATGAATTCTTGAATTATCTTTTTCTCCTCTTAGTGAAATTGCCGCACTTTGCTTGGTAGTAGAACTCATAAGACCACCACCCTTCATGTCTTAGGAAGAAATCATTGTTCAATGATTCAAGAAGCTGATCAAGCGTCCTTGGTCTGCCTTCACTTTCACGATTTCTTTATCAATGGATGTGATGGTTCTATGAAGTTAACCGGAGAAAAGACTGCAAGCCCAAACGCTAATTCCTTGCTGCTCATGATTCTATTGTTGAACTTCAAGGCCCAACATGGACGGTAATGCTAGGAAGGCGAGACTCCCTGACTGTGAGTTTGAGTGGTGCAAACAACAACGAGCTGGATAAGTGAATTAAAATTTGGAAAGCGATGCACACTGTAGTAGACGAATTGTAACGTGAACGAATGCGGTTTGTGAGTTTTCATCTCGTCGACGTCCAAAATCTACCCTGAGCTTTCACCAATGGTGTAGTCAGTAACCAAACAATGAAATGGCAAAACCAATATCGCCATTGCCACTGCAACTGCAATCCACAGTCCCTGCTGCTCCATCTGTTCCGCTAAATTAACTTTCGCATTAGTGCATATCGTGCCTACCAAACCTCCCCAATGAATCCAACCGTTGCGATATATTCTCTAGCATGATGCTCGGGACAGCTGTACCGGAACGCACAATGTTATTTTCGAGAAAATAGAAAATGACAATCGAGTCGTTGAAAGGGTGCATTACAGGAAGAAGCATCATTGTCATCTCTTCCACCAACATCTGTGTGATTCCTGCTTGAATACATCTTCTTTCTCTAGCTCAGAATGAATGTCTAGCTCTGCAAGGTCCATGGTTTCCGCCGGCAAAGCAAGGCGAGCACAAGCCTCTTCAAAACAACCATTGTCTGATTCTAACTGCATTCATCCATGCTAGTTCCATTTCGTTTTGGTGGCGGTTCGGCTTTAACACCCACTACAACTGTTGTCATAGTATTCCCAATTAACAAGAATATATTTTTCTTCATCGTGTCAGCGTATCTCCTGTGTATATAGTACAGAGATTTCATGTCTTCGCCATCGCTATTGCAATTCCCGTGATTTGTGTTTGATGTGGGAGAGTCCGGTTTGTGTTTTATATAAAATCTTAGATTCTCCATGGGATCTGGTTAGGCAGGGAAAGATAAGGACACTTAACCAACAAAGCCATATGAGATTTGAAAGACTCGTCTTCAGTTTTAAGAGGGTCAACCTCCTCGCCCCATATTCCAAATGGTCATCGCCAACATCATCACGAGGATTATTATACTAAATCCCCGCACTTCTTTTAATACAGGTAATTTTCCACAACAAATCATAACTGCTCCTCCCTAATCCTGTTATTACCTGTTCAATAGATGGTTGCTGCAACAAATTAGGGTTGTTAAGCCAACGGGTACTCGACAATGTTTCAACAATACTTTCCCCCGAATCTCTAAGATGTTCCGGCATTATTATAAAACCTTCACTATCCACTTCCATGAGACACCTTTTCTGTAGTCTCGTCAAATCTCTATTCCATAGTCTTTCGACCAAATCGCTCTTTACTCGTGTGCAGCGATTTGCAAGATATAAAAACATCCGTTGTTCCTCTATAGTGAGACCGAAATAACCCATTGCAAGTATTTTTTGAATATCATTGGGACTATATTCAAGTGGTATTGCCAGTAAGATCTCTCAGTTTTCCCACAAAGAAGTGCCCCACACACTTTAAATGTTAAAGGCAATCCATTGCAGGCTGCTGAATACTTATCTACGAGATCATTAAATCCCGGGAGTGGGTAGCTCCGACTGAAGGCATGCAAACAAAAGAGCTCTTTGGAGTCTTGCGAACCAAGGCCATTTAGCTCATAAATTACTTAGACTCCTGAGCGTTCCAGAACGTCTTTCTCCCGAGAAGTAATTAATATTATACTATCCGGGGTAAGAACACTTAGCACCGATAAAAGCTTATCCAGGTGATCCGAATGAACTACATTATCCAAAATTACCAAGGACTTTTAAAAGATGAGACATGCTTTTTAAACTGTTCTGTAGCTTCATCCATGCCCTGATTATAAAAAGTATTATTCTCATAGCGCAGAAGACAACCGTCCAAGTAAACCTGAGGAAACCAATCGATAGTCTGTCCCTATAACATGCCTGCAGGAAAATAACTGCTCCAAAACCCCTGACATGAGCTAAATTTTTTTGAATGTTGCAAAACACTATATGGAAAAACTTAACATAGGCTTCATGAAATTTAAAACTGATGCATCCTCTTGTGGGGTTGGACCTTTGACAACCTTGGGGTTCTTGGATGGTGGTTTCAATTCACATAATTGCTGAGCTATGTCCTTGAGCAGTGTCAATTCTTCTTTCTCTCTTTTTAAGGAATCAATGGTCTGTTTCATAAACTCTCTGTCGCTCTCCAGTGCCTGTAGCCTTGTGCTAAGTTGTTCCACTTGCCCTTGAAAAGGAGAAAAGTCAAGTATTGACTCCACTAAACCACCAGAAGTAGCATTGCAAAGGTTGTCACCTGTTGTAGATACCTAGATGTTATGCAGTGGAGACTGCAATAAGTTTCTTTCAGTCAAATTGGGGTCCTAGGAAGAGCTATATTCTTTATGTTTGTGTGCTAACGGATCTGGTTTTCCAAGTCGATCCCCATTCGCTATGTCAAAGTTAGAAGCATTTCCTTTATGAGAATTGTATCTTTTAGTCCTTTCACGTTCATGCTGGACTACATGAATATCATGCACATTAGAATTTAGATCAATTTCATCACTGGCATCTTTAGCATCTTTGACATTCTAGTTGGAACATAGCACTTCAATATCAGTATTAGATACCTCTGTCATTTGCTTGTTTTTTGCAAAGACACTTGATGATTGAATATCTTCTGCACTTTCTCCTCTTGTCTTTGTTTTATGGTTTTGGGTGGACGTTTCATAGATTCATAGGAACATTTGATCTTGTAATAAAATTGAGAGGGAGAGAGGCATATCTCTTGGAATGTAGCATTGTTCCTCACTTTCCAAACTGCCCATGAAACAACAGCTAGCAAATGTGGATGATCACTTACCTATTTGTGTTCAATTAGCTCCTCTCAGGAACTTTTAAAGCTTTTTCAAATAGTAAATTCTGAATTGTTTCCATTTACTTTTATACTTCTAGTTCTTCTTGTCCCATCCTCAACTTCCATTTTGATTTTGCTTTGAGGTCAATGCTGCAGCATCCAGAACCGGTCTCAAGCAACGCAGTCAATTTCGATTTATGTTACAACATCGGCTCCAACTAGGGATGGTGCTTTCCTCCAAGTGCCTCCATCCATTTGGCTTCCCAAAATCATCGAATTTGGAACTCTGTCACTTTACTTGCATCTCAGCAGAACGAAAAACTGCTTATTCATAAACCTTACTGGATTAAAAAATGAAATGAAAATATACTAAAAACTACCGATGTAATCTAATGCTTGAAATCAAGCTTATTTATATACATCCCCTACTCTAACTACTGAAAAAATTTCCAGCATCAAATGATACGAAAATGCCAGTGAAGCTAATCAACAATTGCCTACTTATTGGAAATTTTTTGACACTTTCTTCGAGCAGGCTGAAAAAATAAATTGACAATCCCCATCCGACCTATTGGTGATCATGGATTTGCACACCTTCCATCAATTCTCATGACCAAATGCTCATGACATAGCATACTCCTCCATTGAATGAATCTAAAAGCTCAACAAAAGGGTCTTGGAAAAACATATCATAGTGAGGTTTTAAAACATTCATGACTGGGTCTTGGAAAAACATATCATACTGAGGTTTTAAAACATTCATGACTACTCTATGTTCTGATTCATGGTGCTCAGGATCATTAAACATGGCAACCATATATTTTTCATGAAACAAAATAGAGTCTAGAATCTGGTCTTCTGGTAGGAAATCATCAAAAATAGGTTCATTAACTTGCTGTAAAATTCCATGAAATACCTGACTGTCGCCATTTAAAAACATATTTACATCTTTAGGGTTGGAAGAAATTTGACACTCATATTCAGGAGTGTGTGAAAGCTGCAAATCTGTGTGAGTAGGGGTTGCAATAGAGTTGTGCAGGGGCAGACCCATCTCTTCCTTAGTTGAAGGAGAGGGTGGTCTCTGTATTTCCTGAATGAAACAACAATCATTCCTTTCCATCTCTTTTGCAGGTTGATTCTGATGCTGAATCTATTCTTCTTGAGTAAGTTCACAAGATCCGGCATCCTTATGAGCCAACTCCTCCTCATAGTGATCGCCTTCATCAACTTGAGAAATTTCTATTCTTACTTCCTCCTCAAGAGGACATGTACTACAACAATATTCAAAAAGGATTTTAGCAAGATATATCCTCCTACAATGTTGATGAAAAAGTGCGTGAAAACATTTCAATGAAGGAATACTGGAATGGGGTAAAGATTTATACCAGAGTCTAGCATCTTTTCCCAATGTAAACATAAACATTTTCATGAGTACATCTTCATGATGTACAATTAATTCTTCCATGAGATTGCGGAATTCAAACAAATGCCGACCGGGATTGTCGTCCTCATCTTCTCCAAATTTAGGAAGCATATCTGCCCAAATGTTCATGTCTGGAATAGTGTTTAGAAAGCCATATACATTTGTAAAGTCGAGAGGAGAAATCCTTGCAGCAATTCGAGCAGCGAATGAGCTCGACATTTGAGACCAGTGGAGTCGCCAACAAAATCATGTAGAGTCTATGAACCAAGGAGTCACCAGGTGAATGATCACAGCCAATCGAATGCCTATCCCTTATTCACCATCAAGAGATAGATCTGAACTTTGTCGTATCCTAGGGAATATAACCTCGTCCTTCATCCCCGGTAGCGGTGCCAAAAATGTTGTCACTCAGAACTGAAATGGGCTGTAGCAAATCAATCCTGAGGCAACCTTGAACCACTTTGGATTGGGAGCTTCCCCTTCCAATCCAAGAGGGATATCTCGAACAATGTCACGATAGGAATTTAAGTAGCTTGAAAAAGTGGGCAGATTTATGGGTAAAAGATGGTCTTAGATTTTTGGAGTTTGAGGGTTAAACCAGGGAAAAGGTCCATTGGGCATCGAGTCAAATGAAAACTGAAAAAGAGATAATAGCAGAGATTAAATAACTTGCAGAAAGTGAGGCAAAGTAGTTCTATCTTTCAGCACTTTGATAAATCATGATGCGGTATGGGAAAGAAAAAGAAAGGTCGACGTAGCAAAGGATACATGTAGAGTTCTGAAAATGTAGATTGGTCTTACACAACTGATAGCTAGTGCAAAGAAAAGGCAATAAACAAATATAGAAAACCCAAATCCTTTCGTTACAGTAGTGGTCATACTAAAGTGTAACGAAGCCCATCAGTTAGAGGAAAACAAAATTTAATGTAGTGGTAATGGATTAAGGAAGACATAAGGCTATGGTAAAACATTTTAGCTGCGAGTAAGGAAATACATAAATGAAATCCAAACAGTTTTAACACATCTGAAAGAGAAAAAAACATGCTGAAAGAAATCGACTGTGATGAATCTCATAGTCGCAAGAAAAAATCATTTTTATTACTCTAGTCTGGTTTACAAAACTCAGTCATTACAATGGAAATCTCTTCGAAAGAAGTTTTTTTTTTGTCTTGCGCTCATGCGCCCCCCTTTTTTCTGTTACATCCCTCATACTTTTAAAAGAAAGATCTGAAATTCTTTGTGTTCCAGGGAATGTGAAATGATTTGCATTCTGGAACTCTGCGACTGCCAGATGTCGAAACGTTATTTACATTGGTGTGCATTGGCAAACTTGTTCAGGTATCAAAGTTTTTATCCGACCTTCATCTCTGCGATGGCACGCAGATGAACCGATTAGTCTTGACAACTGTTGATCTGTCCTGTGCCGCTATGTGAAATGTAATTATCGGCCTATCTTGCATGCCCTTGTCTTCTTTTTCTGTTCTCTCATTTCCATTTGACAGTGTTTTACAGTATACCAAGAAGGTCGCTCTTCTTGAAACAATGGGTGGAGGCAAAGCTTAAGACATTGAACTATCAATGCGTATTTGTATGTGGAAATGTCTTTAATGGGATTAATTGATGGTCGATCGGGGTCTGCACACATAAATCTCACCTCCGTCTCTCTTGGCTCGTTTGTAAGGTCACAAAATATACATGTGCATGATACCTTTGAGCAGCAGTTTTGGGACGGGTATATTTCTGAAGGGACACATCTGGTGAATTCCGATGTAAAGCTGCAGTAGAATCCTTATCATAAATACCCAAAATGAATTCTTGAATTATCTTTTTCTCCTCTTGGTGAAATTGTTGCACTTTTCTTGGTAGCATAACTCATAAGACCACCACCCTTCATGTCTTAGGAAGCAATCATTGTTCAATGATTCAAGAAGCTGATCGAGCGTCCAAGTAAATCCGAGGAAACCAATCGATAGTCTGTCCCTATAACATGCCTGCAGGAAAATAACTGCTCCAAAACCCCTGGCATGAGCTGAAATTTTTTTAATGTTGTAAAACACTATATGGAAAAACTTAACATAGCCTTCATGAAATTTAAAACTGATGCATCCTCTTGTGGGGTTGGACCTTTGACAACCTTGGGGTTCTTGGATGGTGGTTTCAATTCACAGAATTGTTGAGCTATGTCGTTGAGCAGTGTCAATTCTTCTTTCTCTCTTTTTAAGGAATCAATGGTCTGTTTCATAAACTCTTTGTCGCTCTCCATTGCCTGTAGCCTTGTGCTAAGTTGTTCCACTTGCCCTTGAAAAGTTGAAAATTCAAGTATTGAATCCACTAAACCACCAGAATCAGCATTGCAAAGGCTGTCACCTGTTGTAGATACCTGGATGTTATGTAGTGGATACTGCAATAAGTTTCTTTCAATCAAATTGGGGTCCTAGGAAGAGCTATCTTCTTTATGTTTGTGTGGTAACAAATCTGGTTTTCCAAGTCGATCCCCATCCGCTATGTCAAAGTTAGAAGCAGTTCCTTTATGAGAATTGTATCTTCTAGTCCTTTCACGTTCCTGCTGGACTACATGAATATCATGCACATTAGAATTTAGATCGATTTCATCACTAGCACCTTTAGCATCTTTGACATTCTAGTTGGAACATAGCACTTCAATATCAGTATTAGATACCTCTGCCATTTGCTTGTTTTTTGCAAAGACACTTGATGATTGAATATCTTCTGCACTTTCTCCTCTTGTCTTTGTTTTATGGGTTTGGGTGGATGTTTCATAGATTCATAGGAACATTTGATCTTGTAATAAAATTGATATGGAGAGAGGCATATCTCTTGGAATGTAGCATTGTTCCTCACTTTCCAAACTGCCCATGAAACAACAACTCGCAAATGTGGATGATCACTTACCTGTTTGCGTTCAATCAGCTCCTCTCAGGAACTTTTAAATCTTTTGCAAATAGTAAATTCTGAATTGTTTCCATTTACTCTTATACTTTTAGTTCTTCTTGTCCCATCCTCAACTTCCATTTCGATTTTGCTTTGACGTCAATGTTGCAGCATCCAGAACTGGTCTCAAGCAACGCAGAAAAATTTCGATTTATGTTACAACATCGTCTCCAACTAGGGATGGTGCTTTCCTGAAAGTGCCAAGAACCATAGACCAAGTGCCTCCATCCATTTGGCTTCCAGAAATCATCGAATTTGGAACTCTGTCACTTTACTTGCATCTCAGTGGAACGAAAAACTGCTTATTCATAAACCTTATTGGATTCAAAACTGAACTGAAAATATACTAAAAACTACCAATGTAATCTAATGATTGAAATCAAGACTATTTATATACATCCCCTACTCTAACTACTAAAAAAATTTCCAGCATCAAATGATACGAAAATTCCAGTGAAGCCAATCCAACAATTGCCTACTTATTGGAAATGTTTTGACACTTTCTTCGAGCAGGCTGAAAAAAGAAATTGACAATCCCCATCCGACTTGTTGGTGATCATGGATTTTCACACCTTCCATCAATTCTCCTGACCAAATGCTCATGACATAGCATACTCCTCCATTGAATGAATCTAAAAGCTCAGCAAAAGGGTCTAGGAAAAACATATCATACTGAGGTTTTAAAACATTCATGACTACTCTCTGTTCTGATTCATGGTGCTCAGGTTCATTAAACATGGAAACCATATCTTTTTCATGAAACAAAACAAAGTCTAGAATCTGGTCTTCTGGTAGGAAATCATCACAAATAGGTTCATTAACTTGCTGTAAAATTACGTGAAATACCTGACTGTCGCCATTTAAAAACAGATTTACATCTTCAGGGTTGGAAGAAATTTGACACTCATATCTAGGAGTTTGTGAAAGCTACAAATATGTGTGAGTAGGGGCTGCAATAGAGTTGTGTAGGGGCAGACCCATCTCTTCCTTAGTTAAAGGAGAGGGTGGTCTCTGTATTTCCTAAATGAAGCAACAATCATTTCTTTCCATCTCTTTTGCAGGTTGATTGTGATGCCAAATCTCTTCTTCTTGAGTAAGTTCACAAGATCCGACATCCTTATGAGCCAACTCCTCCTCATACTGATCGCCTTCATCAACTCGAGTAATTTCTATTCTTACTTCCTCCTCAAGAGGACATGTATTACAACAATATTCAAAAAGGATTTCAGCAGGATATATCCTCCTACAATGTTGATGAAAAAGTGCATGAAAACATTTCAATGAAGGAATACTGGAATGGGGTAAAGATTTATACTAGAGTCTAGCATCTTTTCCCAATGTAAACATAAACATTTTCATGAGGACATCTTCATGATGTACATTTAATTCTTCCATGAGCTTGTGGAATTCAAACAAATGCCGACCGAGATTGTCGTCCTCATCTTCTCCAAATTTAGGAAGGATATCTGCCCAAATGTTCATGTCTGGAATAGTGTTTGGAAAGCCATAAACATTTGTAAAGTCCAGAGGAGAAAACCTTGCAGCAATTCGAGCAGCAAACGAGCTGAACATTTGAGACCAGTGGAGTCGCCAACAAAATCATGTAGAGTCTACGAACCAAGGAGTCACCAGGTGAATGATCACAGCCAATCGAATGCCTATCCCTTGTTCATCATCAAGAGATAGATCTGAACTTTGTCGTATCCCAAGGAAGATAACCTTGTCCTCCGTCCCCGGCAGCGGCGCCAAAAATGTTGTCACTCAGAACTGAAATGGGCTATAGCAAATCAATCCCGAGGTAACCTCGAACCACTTTGGATTGGGAGCTACCCCTTCCAACCTGAGAGGGATCTCTCGAACAATGTCACGATAGGAATTTAAGTAGCTTGAAAAAGGTGGGAAGATTTATGGGTAAAAGATGGTCTTAGATTTTTGGAGTTTGAGGGTTAAACCAGGGAAAAGGTTCATTGGGCATGGAGTCAAATGAAAACCAAAAAAGAGATAATAGCTGAGATTAAATAACTTGCAGAAAGTGAGGCAAAGTAGGTCTATCTTTCAGCGCTTTGATAAATCATGATGCGGTATGGGAAAGAAAAAGAAAGGCTGATGTAGCAAAGGATACATGTAGAGTTCTGAAAATGTAGATTGGTCTTACACAACTGATAGCTGGTGCAGAGGAAAGGCAATAAACAAATACATAAAACCCAAATCCTTTCGTTACAGTAGTGGTCGTACTAAAGTGTAACGAAGCCCATCAGTTAGGGGAAAAAAAAATGTAATGTAGTGGTAATGGATTAAGGAAGACATAAGGCTATGGTAAAACATTTCAGCTGCGAGTAAGGAAATACATAAATGAAATCCAAACAGTTTTAACACATCTGAAAGAGAAGAAAACATGCTGAAATAAATAGACTGGGATGAATCTCATAGTCGCAAGAAAAAATAATTTTTATTACTCTAGTCTGGTTTACAAAACTCAGTCATTACAATGGAAATCTCTTCGAAAGAAGTTTTTTTTTTTGGTCTTCCACTCATGCGCCCCCCTTTTTTCTGTTACATCCCTCATACTTTTAAATGAAAGATCTGAAATTCGTTGCGTTCCAGGAAATGTGAAACGATTTGCATTCTGGAACTCTGCGACTGCCAGATGAAGAAACGCTATTTACATTGGTGTGCGCTGGAAAACTCGTTAAGGTATCAAAGTTTGTATCTGGCCTTCATCTGTGCGATGGCATGCAGATGAAATGGTTAGTCTTGACACGTGTTGATCCGTCCTATGCTGCTATGTGAAATGTAATTATCGGCCTATCTTGCGTGTCCTTGTCTTCTTTTTCTGTTCTCTCATTTCCATTTGACAGTGTGTTACAGTTAATGGTATACCAAGAAGGCCGCTCTTCTTGAAACAATGGGTGGCTGCAAAGCTTAAGACATTGAACTATCAATGCGTATTTGTATGTGGACATGTCTTTAATGAGATTAATTGATGGTCGATCGGGGTCTGCACACATAAATCTCACCTCCATCTCTCTTGGCTTGTTTGTAAGGTCACAAAATATACATGTGCATGATACCTTTGAGTAGCAGTTTTGGGACAGGGATCTTTCTGAAGGGACACATCTGGTGAATTCCGATGCAAAGCTGTAGTAGCATCCTTATCATAAACACCCAAAATGAATTCTTGAATTATCTTTTTCTCCTCTTAGTGAAATTTCCGCACTTTGCTTGGTAACATAACTCATAAGACGACCACCCTTCATATCTTAGGAAGAAATCGTTGTTCAATGATTCAAGAAGCTGATCAAGCGTCCTTGGTCTGCCTTCACTTTCACGATTTCTTTATCAATGGGTGCGATGGTTCTATGACGTTAACCGGACAAAAGACTGCAAACCCAAACGCCAATTCCTTGCTGCTCGTGATTCTATTGTTGAACTTCAAGGCCCAACATGGACGGTAATGCTGGGAAGGCGAGACTCCCTGACTGTGAGTTTGAGCGCTGCAAACAACAACGAGCTGGATAAGTGAATTAAAATTTGGAAAGCGATGCACACTGTAGTAGACGAATTGTAACGTGAACGAATCTGGTTTGTGAGTTTTCATCTCGTCGACATCCAGAATCTACCCTGAGTTGTCACCAATGGTGTAGTCAGTAACCAAACAATGAAATGGAAAAACCATCATCGTCATTGCCACTGCAACTGCAATCCATAGTCCCTGCTGCTCCATCTGTTCCGCTAAATTAACTTTCGCATTAGTGCATATCGTGCCTACCAAACCTCCCCAATGAATCCAACCGTTGCGATATATTCTCTAGCATGATGCTCGGGAAAGTTGTACCGAAACGCACAATGTTATTTTCGGGAAAATAGAAAACGATAGTCAGGTCGTTGAAAGGGTGCGTTACAAGAAGAAGCATCATTGTCAACTCTTCCACCAACATCTGTGTGATTCCTTCTTGAATACATCTTCTTTCTCTAGCTCAGAATGAATGTCTGGCTCTGTAAGGTCTGTGGTTTTCGCCTACAAAGTAAGGTGAGCACAAGCCTCTTCAAAACAACCACTGTCTCACTCTAACTACATTCATCCGTGCTAGTTCCATTTCGTTTTGGTGGCGGTTCGGCTTTAACACCCACTACAACTGTTGTTACGCCGATAGGCATCCCCCCTATTGGAATGGGTGGATTAATCAATCTTTTAATTACATATTTCAATATTAGGGTTGGCAATTGAAGATGCTCGCATATTCTTCGTCGTCCTCCCAAATCAATGAATGAGATTTAATTTCATAACTTCCTTGCATTTATGAATGCGTACGTTTTCCTTGTTTACTTTTTCACATTTACCTAATATGATTAAGAAATTAGTGCTCTAGCCATTGATTACCACGTTTAATTGATTAAGAAAGATTAATATGTATAGAGCGCTTCATTTCCAAATTGAGTGTTTAGCTCTCGGATTAATAGTGAACACGAATTTATGATGTGAAGCGTTGCCACGTGAAGCGTTGGATGTGAAGCGTTGCCACTCTGACTGTTACATGTCCCGTCTCTGCCATTCCATCGTATTTGCCTCATCTCTAAGGATATGAGCTCAATAAAACTCATGTCATCGCAATATCAAGACTGGTCAGATGAAGGATATGGCCCACGAGAAGGATTCTCAGGTGATATATTACAGTTACACTTCCATCTCCCAACAGTGTAATAAGTTATATATATTTGGTTTTTCTTTTGCACTCTATCTGTATATATTCCAGTTATAATTCCGTCTACCATGAGGGTGAAGAATATATATCAGAGATATTTGAAGTCTAAATGATCGATTCAATGAAAATATTGTGGGGATCCTTAATTTTATGACTATTATATGACAATCCCATGCTTGGAGGAGGCACATGGCTCGCAGGTAGAGCGATCACCGACTGCGTACAGCTCATGCAAACGCCAATGATCCTYTTAGGGTTTATTCTTGTGCWACTTTTTATTTTGGGTTTCTGCATTACTGCTTGTGATGGAAATCTTTTGATTTTTGGTTTTTTGGATTTTTTTAACACAGATCTAGGTCTCACAGGATATTCTACTGTATAATTGTGAAAACTAAATTGTTTCTTTTGCAGGTAAGTTGTTTCAAGCCAACACTCTCATGCTATGATTGCGTACCTTGCCAGGCGACCCAGTTAAATGATATTAGATATGTTTGTATACCTTGCGTCGCATTGTGAGAAGGGCCCTTCCTGTCGCGTCCATGAGAAGGAGTTCATCCTTGGGATCTAAAGGATAGTTGTCAACTCTAAACATAAGGTTCCCACTCGAATTGAACACTGTAAAACCATTGCAGCCAAAAACAAGAGATTTCTTCCATACTGTTAAAGCTGTGGCAGATACCCTGGAGAGCTTATCGTCTATCACAACATCCCTAGCGAGCTCTGTATCATTTGGATGAATCTTGGCGAGCATTTCTCTTGGCGAGCATTGCTCGGTCTCTGCCATGAATGTATTTCAAGCCAAGGCTAATGACTGGGCGTATTTAAGAGAAATTTAAAACATTATCAAAATTCATTATTAAAACAACAATTTTGCTTGGACTTGTGTGTAGATTATTTGGACGACAGGATGGTAGAAGTGTAGATTTTCTCTCTCCCGTCTTGTTTCACCGCGCAGGGTCATATCCTCGGAGAGATTGTTTAGTAAACCCTGTGGAGTCTGGTGGAGGTTTCATTCCAGATCTTTCTACGAGAGAAACTCAACGTCGAGAAACTCCTTTATGGTCTCGCTCAGAGCCGAGTCTAGGTCAAAGAATATCCATATTATGAAAACAAATTTAATTAATTTTTTAAATAATTTAGATGTGGTGATCATATGATATATAATTTAGTTACAAT
>JZKD02S0808165.1:0-10681 GCA_000966675.3 Picea glauca | reverse complement strand
TGCAACAAAATTGTTTATGGTTTAAGTAAAATGCTAAAATGGAATGAACTTCATGCTTAAAACTTGCCGATTGAAAAATCAACATGGTATCAGAGCATAGGTCTTGAAGAACCCCTGCACAAGCACTTAAAAAGATAAAGCCGTCCTCCTTCAGCAGTTCCATATGACCTCTAGGGTTTCTGCAGAAATCCGTATGACCCTCACTTGTTTGGCCTTTTCAGCACCTTACACGTGGACGCTGGGGCTGAAACTTGGATAAAGGTGTACGACCTTCCTCAATGCACCTCCAAAGATCTTCAAAGTGAAATTTCGAGGATTTTGAGTTTTTGGCCCTAGGGTTTCTAGGGTTCCGAAATTTTTTGCAGAATCTTGATCTTAGGGTTTCTGCAACTTCTTGAAGAAACATTTTAGCTCAACAAGTATTCCTGTGACACTCTCAAAGTTTATTGTTGGCAGTCATAAGCCCAACAAAACCGAAGGTTACTAGTCCAACCTAACCATTAGGTTTTCTAAGTTGAGTTGGTGAGAGTTTGTGAAGAAATCCGAAAAAAAATGAAGAACATAACTTTAGTCGAAGATAGGCTTGATGGATCAAGCAACTTCAGCTCTTGGAAGTCAAGGCTTCAGGTCACCCTTGAAGAAGATGACCTCTTGAATGTGGTAACAAAAACTTTACTAGATACAACTACCGATGAAGAGAAGGAAATAAGAAGGGAAGAAGATGTCAAGGAAAGAAAAATAATCATCGACTCAATAAGAGATCATATCCTACCTCGTATTGCCAACCTGAAAACAACTTATGAAATGTATGAAGCACTGAAAGATATGTTTGAAAGTGACAACACCCTCAGAGCTCTTACCTTAAAGGGCCAACTTCAAAGTACCAAGATGACAAAAGGTGATACAGTTGCTACCTTCTTTATGAAGATATCATAAATCAAAGAACAATTAGGTGCCATTGGAGAAATCATGTCTGACAAAGAACTTGTCTTATCTACTCTCAACAATCTTCCAAAACACTGGGAACCTTTTCTTCAAAGCATCAGTGGAAGAGAAAAGTTACCAACCTTTGATCGTCTGTGGACAAACTGTACTCAAGAAGAACTTAGACTTAGAAATAGAGGAGTGGAAGACTCCCCTGATGAAAACCATGCTCTTGCACTTCATATAAAGAAAGGAGGAAGATTCAAAAGAAACTTCAGACAAACATTCAGAGATGAGAAGTCTCCATCAGCCTCAGGTCATAATCAGAGAAGAGATGTTTCAGAGATTCAGTGCTTCAGATGTGACAAATATGGGCACTATGCAAGAAATTGTCCAACTAGGAAGAAAGGAAGACAATATGCTTTCACCGCCGACATTGCTCCAGACCCACCCCAAAAGAATGAAGATAAGAGAGAGGAGAAGTACTTCCTCTAAAACAAACACAGAATTGAACATGACTACAGATCCAGGTAAATTGTTTGATCATTAATTTTATAGTTGATTGCATTCTTAATAAGTGAAGGGTATTATCTCTAGCGTGGAAACCCTCATGACTTGGATCATTATCCCTGGTACGGGAGTCCAAACCTTATTGATTGATTATTATGCTGGCCAAGAAGACATAAAAGATCTAGCAAGCAAATAAAAGAAGACTTCCATCCTTCAGACTTCAGAGAGAGTTACTTGACTCAAAGGGAGTCAAAACAAAATGAAAAGAAGAGACAATACCTTCTTCCCCTTCAACAGTTCAGAGGGAGACAAACAATATTCCAGCCGATCCAACTACTCCAATTGATATGCCCAAAGATATTGCAGTAGGGAATAAAAGGCCTGCCTAGGGTCAACAAAACTCTGCAGAAGGCAGAGGAACATGCAGGTCCCTCAAGGGACATCCTGATAAAGCAAAAGAGATTTTCAAAGCTACCCTTCAGCCATGAGCCACTTCATTGATTTTGAGACTCCCTGTCATGGAGAAGCGATGGGTGAATAAGTATGGCAAGATGCCATAACAAAAGAATACCAGTATATCTTAAAGAATGATGTATGAGATATTGTTCAGAGACCAGAAGGGAAGTCTGTGGTGACTTCCAAGTGGATCTATAAGATCAAGCATGCAACCTATGGAAGTGACGAGAAATACAAAGCGAGATCTATAGCCAGAGGATTCTCACAAACAGAGGGAGATGTCTATGATGAGACACTTGATCTAGTAAGCCCGATATACTACCACCCATGAGTTGGAAACTATATTAGATGGATGGATTCTTGATGAGTTTGGGTTTCAGCAAGAGTGTTGCTGATCCAAACTTATATTATTAGAGTGTTGGTGACGAGAGCCTGATTTTTGGTGACTTATTCATAAAGCCTTGTTGTTGGACACAAGTAAGCTTTGACTTCTGATTTCGAGATGAAGGATCTGAGTATGATGCACTACTTCTTGGGACAAGAAGTATGACAGAGGACCGATGAGATTTTTCCTGAGTCAAGGAAAATATATAGTGAGAATATTAAAGAAGTTCAGTATGACAGAATGCAAATCCATGATGATAGAAATGAATGATGATGATTCAGACGAGATTGATCCACAGTTGATTGGATCACTGATGTATCTGGTTAACACCAGACTTGATATATGCTATGCAACAAATGTGCTTAGTCAATCCATGAGTTCGTCGAGACAAACTCACTGGATAACAGTAAAGCATGTATTGAGATATATACGAGGCACAGTTGGATATGGCATGAAATATGCCTCCAGTGTGAACTTGAATTTGCAGAGATATGCCAATAACAGATTGAGCAAAGAGTACAGTGGATTGGAAGAGCACATCCTGTTGTTGTTGGAGGTTGCCATGGTTTCTTGGTGCAACAGGAAACAAAGCTCTGTGGCCTTGAGTACCACAGAAGCAGAGTATATATCATTGAGTGAGTGAAGCAGTGTGGCTTCATAAGCTTTTGACAGACTTACTTGATCATGAGATGGATTCTATGATTATAACTAGAGCTGTGTGAAGCTCTTTGAGAACCCTGTGTTTCATGATAGATCAAAACACGTTGAGATAAAATATCATTTTCAGAGACATGATGCAGAGGAAAGCACTACACGTGTAGTACCTTCCTACACATGAGCAGATTGCAAACATCTTCACCAAATTGACTTGGTGAAGAATACCTCTCTAGTTGAGAGGGAGTGTTGATGACTACAACCAAGACAAAATTCGAGTACTTCCGTGCGAAACTTGGCCTGCTGGAGAATGCCTCTCTAGCTAAGAGGGAGTGTTGATGATTACAGCTGCATGAGACATCCTCCAGGACACAGACCTGAGAGAGAGCCCATGAGATGGGTGTGTGGTTCCTATATGAGACAGAACTTGAATGTTGTGCTGGCCTCCTCCTTACAGAGAGTTGAGAAGAACTCCAGATGATTCTCTTGTGTAACGCAGTGAGAAAGAAGCTCTGCTGAGTTAGACGTGCTTGTGGTTGAGCACAGGTGAACATGTGAATTCCCATGAGTTGGGTGCATCGTTTTGAGACAGAGATGAAAACGATGTATTAGCCTCCTCTGAGCAGAGAATTGAGATGATGAACTCCAGATGACTCTCTTGTGTAATGCAGTGGGAAAGAAGATCTGTTAAGTTGGACGTGCCTGTGGATGAGCACAGGTGAACGCGATCCTAGTGGTTGAGCACTAGTGAGTATGGTTCTTCTGTGAGACACAGTGAGATAGAGATATGGACATCCCTATGGATGTGCCCGTAGTGGTTGAGCACTAGTGGGTGTATGAGATCCCTTGCTATATTGTTCAAGAGTCTGACTTACCTGTAACCCTAATTGTAATGTAAAGGGTATAGGTCGGCCCCACCTTAATGTAAAAGATAATTAATCTGGTAATTATTAATTATATTGTGAGTTATTGAGGTCAACCCTGTTGTGCCAATATACACTGTTATTGTGCAGTTTGTACTTGGATGTAAGGGAAAGGTAAAAGACGACAAACTGACGTAACAAGAGGCTATCCTATCACTGTCACCTCAATAGGATGTCCCTTTCTATCTAGGGTGGTAGGCCCAGGGGAGACGTCCTCTGTGACCTGGGGTTTTGAGAAGGCAAAGGTTTTAAGGCTAAGTAAAAGTTTCCCTCTCACAAGTCACCACTGATCAGAAAGTCCGACTAAACAACCAATAAAGATAATAATAACCAGAAATGTACCTCCCTGGAACAAAGCAACAAGAAACTATATTTGCAAGACCACTTGCTGGTTAGTACTTCATATAATCGGAGACTTTCTCAAATAAAGCAATTGACTGATAGATTGATGAAGCAAATCAAAGATGTATATTAGCAGTAATCACAATACTTCACTTCACAATAAATGCTTTATAAATGCTTCAAAATGAGCAAGAACGATTTAATCATCAATGTCACAATACCAACATTCATTAGGAGCAAAGACTACCAAGCATTAGTCAATCTTTCAATTGCTCCTAAAATGCTGCAAAGTATAACTATAACTCAAAGAATAATGGCAACAATAGGTTTAGCAAGTCAATCTAAGCTAGGGTTAGAGTATGTTAGTAGTTGTTCAAAGATATTGAAGGTTGTGATCAAAGTACTCAAGCAAGAAGTCTAAGACTAGTGCATTGATAGGGCAAATGGAGTCAAAAGTAGTGGCAAGAGTTGAAGAAACAATATGATAATAGTATGGCCAAAGACAAGAGGAATTTGATGGTGAAGTGTTGGTAAACCAAGGCTTCAACCATCAACCCTAGGGGAAAACGACTTACTAAGGTGTAGGCAACCCTAGGCCTTGGCATGTTTTCCTCCTCCTTTAGCTCAATAGCAGAGTAAAATCGGCTAGGGTGAAGAACAAGGGATAGGGTGTTGCAATGGCAAGGCCCTAGCAATGTCTTCAACATGTAAAATAGCTCCTTGGCATAATCTTGGGAATTAAAGTAAGGACACCAACATGTGCTTATTTCCTAGGGTTTATTCCAACAAATTTCATTAACAAAATGCAAGTAAAATACTATAACCATTCAAGTAAGGGAAGGATTGCAGAAATTCACTTACATTTACCAAGCATTCATCAAGCCAAACCCTAGTTATAAACCTTCCACCAAGAAAATGCCAAAAATAGCCAAAATAAGCCTTCCTTCAATAAGTGCGCACTAGAATTTCAGCCAATAACCCTAGAAGGGCAGCAAATTTCAGACCTCACACAAGTGTGAGTGTAATATGATAAGAAAATGAGAGATTAAACCCTCAATTTATACCATATCAATGACTTTAATTTTAATTTTAGGTCACAAAAGGTCGACAAGGTCAAATTTACATTAAAATACTGTTTTACATTAAATGTCATAATTAAAATGCTAATCAAGCAAAAGTGACGATGTCATGCCCTTTTAGGGTGACGTTAGGCCCCTTTAGGGCAACGTTGGCTTCCTGGAGCAAAACGTTAGGCCTCCAGACACTGCCACACATGCTACTTGGCACATAACTGCCTCCCAAAACCTCCATAGCGCTGGATGACGTCATAAAGCATCCTGGGTGACGTCATGGGCCTTCCAAGGCCAACGCCCTAGTGGAAAAGGCACAACCCCCCTGGTTAAGGCTCTACCAAGCTGCCTCTGATGGAACGTCCTCCTCTCCGGTGCAAACCCTTTGATCTGTCTCTGCCCCTTGCCTGGGTCTCAACATCCATTTGATGGGCTTTCAGCCCCATGGAGGTCCGAACTAATCATCTCCCCATGTGTACCTGTCCATAAGGGTACATGTCCATCGGGTATGGTCCTGCACATCATCAGATATGCCCTCCATGGGCTCATAAGTCACAGGGATCATAGCAATGTCAATCACATCTAATCATCAAGTTTATTAAACATGTGCATAAAACCCCTTTTCCCTGGACAAGTGCTCAAAGACATTATACTAATCTACAAGCCAAGTTTGGAGGAAACGCTAGGGTGTCCTATTGGGCTAATGCTCACTAGATGTGGGATGTTTCCGGGAGAAATCAAATCCAAGCCATGTGAGTGGATGAGGTGGTAAGGGATGTCTGGGCAAGGGGTGCAGTGATAGCAGGGAAATGCATGGCTTACCTGTGGGTGCCTCTGTAGAGGGTGAGCTGTACTTGTCATGGATGCAAATGGTTCCAAGCCCATTCATGCCTTTTATCTTTATTCTTATTGATTTTTCTTTCAAGAAGCTAGTCAGGGGACACTGCCTTGGCGTGGTGACTAGTGGTGGCAATGTTACCCACAAGCATTTCACGGAAATGAGAAGGCTGGCTCGTGATGAGACCCCTTTCTCTTGGCTATGCCACCAAGAGCCACTACCTTGGCGTGGTGACCAGCCACTGGTAGTGTCATATCGCTACATGCCCATGGACCTAATAGGATGGTTCGTGATGAGACCCCCTATCCTCTAACCAGGTCTTGTTTTATTATTTTTATGGGTCCCTCTGTGTCTTGCTGAGAAGCTTTTTACTTCTTTCTCGGGGATCCCTCGGCAAAGCATCTCGAGGTTCATTCTTTGGCTTCTATCGTTTTCCAGCTACTTTTACCCTCTAGGCCTTTGGCCCCTTCTTCCCACAAGGTAAGGTACAACCCTTAAATATTTGGCCAACCCAATGCCCGGACCAGTGTAAAGGGATGGATGAGCGGGAGAAAGATGGAAAGTGGTAAGTATGATGGGAGCAGACGATGGCTTCTCATGAATCCCACCAGTGGCAACTCAAAACCTATGGGTACAAGCTTACTAGGGCATCCTGTCATTCCCCCCAGAAATGGTCAAGTGGATAGGTATAAGATCCAAGCACCCGTTAGAAACAAAAAGAATCAAATGCACATATTCAAAGGTTTTGAGGATCAGAATGACACATACCATGATACCCAGACTCATTACCTCATGGAGCAAGACCCACTTCTGCTACAGGACCAGGCCGAGGGGATGGATGCTGCTGCTACTGACAAAGTAGAGGCGCTGAAGGAAGAAAAGATGGGCCCTCCAGGGCCATGCTCATGTCGATCTGGCTCTCGGTACTCCATGTCTAGGACCTGTGGGCCTCGAGACATAATCTCCTTAGTTATCCCTAAAGTGGGGGATAACATCTGGCTCCAACTTGGGGACATGTGCTCACCTTAGAGTGCATGAGAACCTCAACATCTCTTGGCATAATCTCTAACCTGCTTGATCTCAACATAAAGCTATTAGCAGTCATTTTGGGGTGGTGATATCACCCCGGCGCATATATATCAAAAATGAAAGCAAGCATATATACAAGTGTGAAAACAAACTATTCTAGCATGAAATGAAAATGGTATGTACAATGAATACAAATGCCGTCTTACCTGTACTTACTAGTTGGATGGATGTTAGGTGTAATCAAATGACCAGTGAAACCATCCTAGCAATGTCTCACAATACCTGCCTTTGTGCTTCATCATAAACCAAAACAGTGATAAGTTAAGCACAAAAATAACATGGGTTAGAGAGTGTATCGTATCATCGGAAATCATAAAGTCTAACTCATGGAGGCGGGTGGAAGGGATAAAATCATGCCAATTTATTCTCTGATGAAAGTGCTCAATCCACTTTAGGAAGGGATCGTGAAAAGTCAAAGGTTCAGAAAACTGACTCAAAAGGTCTGAAAGCTGGCTACCTAGGACGTCCTCACAATCTAAATCCTTGTAATGTTTCCAAGCCAATATGCCAGGAACATCACGTCTTGCATGAATTTTAAACTTTTTCTGGTTGTGGAATTTAGTCAAACACTTTGCTTAATGTTGTCTCTTAGGTTGCGTTAGGGTTTTACTAATGATTTGAATGTGTGTTTGCAGCAACAGATAAGAAGATAAAGCAATGAAACATACCTCAACCACATGCAAGCTCAACAACACAAGAGATAACTCAAAATCCCTCAGATCTGATATTATTCATAAATAGGAGAAGTCTCTGAATACAAGAATGGTGCAGATATGGAATGATCTACAGATGGATCCAATAAGCATAATAAAAGCTGCTACAAAATGCTCCCAATAAGACAAAACAAGCCTCCAAAGGATGAATATACAATGAAGACCAATACAAGAGAGATCTGGGCCGTATGAAGTGCCAAATCTCAAGTTGGATGGTGCTACGCCCTGCTGGAACACTGAAGACCCTCAATAATTCGGCCCTACTGTCAAAGACCTCCAAATACTCCGTAGAAGATGCCGAACTGTAGACTGAGATGAGTAGAATCCCCTCCTGAAATCTCATATCGAAATACCAAGGGAAGCTCCTCTAAATGTTGAATCCTCCAATGGGGTTGCGCCCTCCTGAAAACTGTCAAACCCTACAATTTCGACCCTGATGAAGGAGGCCTCCAAATGCCCTGAAACTTGCTAGAAAGATAGATCGAGACACTGCAAGTCACTAGGTGAAGTCTCAGTGTCAGATCTAAAGTATAACCCCTCCAAACTGAATAGATCTGAATCTCAGAAATGCCCTCCTTCTCTCCAATTCGTCCCAATGCTCTAGGAAATCATCTGTACCATAGAACTCTCTCAAAAAGCACCAGAAATGATGGTGAAGACCTTGCAAGAAGAACGCAGATGCTCAAATTTGCAAAATCCCCTCTCTTTGGCTAGATCGAACCTTCCTTCAATGAATGGTGCGCCCCCCTTGCTGGAAACCCCCAATGGTGCGCTCTCTCTTTCTTCCTGTGCCTGTGGCTGGTGTAGAACTCTCCTGCACTGAGTAGATCTGAACTAGAATGGTGTGGGAGAGTATTGCATCCCTAAGACCAAGCTTGGGACAAGCTAGGTGGAATCTTTCACCACCGAATCGTCCTCTAGGGTTTGTTAACCCTCGAAACCCCCAAGGTATGGGCTCACTAGCTAGAAGCGAGATATCAAAAGATAATCATACTTGATTCCAAGAATAGAGGCCCTTGCCTCTTCTTTATACTTCCTGCTCACCTTGTCTCTCCAAAGTGACTTTTCTTTTTTAATTATTAATTAATTAATTAATTAGCCTTTTTTACCTCTGAAAAGAACCTTATCTCTCCTAGTGGCTTCCCTGGCCACTGAAAGTCACTTCTCATCATCCTATCCTGTAGTCCTATTCCTCCCGATTCCAATGAGCTATTACACTGAGAGGTTCCTCCAAGTGTTGTGCCCAAAATGACCTCTTCAGTGAATTTAATTAACTTATAGCTCAAAATACTCAAAATCATGGAAATCGTCGGAATGCAATGGAACCAAAGCCAATCTGTGCAGAATGGATCATAATGATGAAATAGGATGAGCGATGCAAGCCAGACCCCAAAATATCCCTCAATAGCTCCTGTACTCGCTATAATCTCCATCTGGCTACTCTGGTCATCATAACCCTCTGTAATGTAATGATGTCCCAAAGTGGGGACATTACAGTCCTCCCTGCTAGAATATTGCTTGTCCTCGAGCAATAACCAAATCCCTCCAAGTATAATACCGGGATCCCATGTTCACCTGTGGGACACACAATAGAACCCATCCCAAGATGAACAATCATACACTCCACCCCCTGGATCCCATATCAAGAAGTGAACTGCAATACTTGTGAAGCATAGTCTTGAAGTATAGCAACTCTGTGAATCTCCTGCGCATGCCACGCGGTCTCATCCCGGAATGAGTCCATCCTCCAAGTCCCTACCAAGATCAAGACGGCCTCCATCAACTGTACATGCTGATGCCAGGATGAAGTACTGCAAGACCTCCGTGAGACACCCTCAAGAGATGTGCTCTCCCCAACACTGAAGCTCAATGGAAAGTCAAAACAACTTTCCCATGCAAAGGTCCAGTCGCCACTGTCAGTCAGAGAAATGCTCAACCTTGCAATCCCTGGATCCCACGCTAACCTCTATCGAAGATCACCATGCTGGTGCTGCACTACTCTGACCATGATTCTCTGCTCCCTGCATACATACTGGATCCCTCTCTCCTGGATCCTCAAGCTGAAATACATGTGGCCATTGGACCTGCTGTCCAGAAACTGCATTTGTAAAGACATCTCTGTGGAAGTAGTACCTGCCCAACCATCTCCATTCCCGATCATGATGATCAAGAGAGACAAAAGGTCTTGCTCCATAGGACAAGTACCTGCAGGCCCACTCCAAACCAACCCATGGTGGCGTATGTGGCTCTCTGGCGCAACTTGGGTCACCCTATAGTGAAACATCTTGCTAGCCAACTGAACTCTCGGATCCCATGGAAAACTTGGAAGTTTATCACTTCCAATCTCCTCTAGCTGCTCCTGTGTGGGACTGATCACTGTCAGAAGTCCTCTATGCTCATATGCTATCCCTGGCCTATGATGCTCACCATCACGCACCAAGTCTTAACTGGCTGCGTATGACGATCCACCTCTATCCGTCTGGATGCCGTAAAAATACTCATGTCGGGTGGTCTTGGCCTAGCCACTCCCCATGTCCTCATCCACGACCTATCCCTCTGCAGCTGACTGTAGGACTGGAAGATATCAGATGCTTTGGTCAATCCCAAGGATTCGACCAGAAGCTCGTCCATTGGTATCCATGATAAGTACTCTCCTGTGGTCATCACCGAATCCCAACCATCTAGTACAACCGGAAGTAACTCCTCCAACTGTTGGTCAACCAACCTCCATCTCTCATCTCCCATGCAACTGTTGATATGGTGAAGGTGATCTCTCA
>JZKD02S0808153.1:228859-239762 GCA_000966675.3 Picea glauca | reverse complement strand
TGATCATTTATTAATAGAAATACTCTCTTCCCATCCAATTGATGTCTTGAAAATATATGAATTATTATCCATGGGTGTATTTGTTATGTATATTGATGGATTGTGCTATCTAATTTGATGACCTTTTATATTGCCACCATATGCTTGTTTTTCTTGTTTGTTGAGAACTTGTTGAAGGTATATAACTTTGGGTCTATGTGCTCAATGGTGGACATCATAGAACATCCAGACAAGGTAGGCCTCTCTCTTATCTCTCTTCCACGTTGGTTTATATAGCATATTTTTGGAATAGAGTTGATTTCTGTAGTCATTTTCATCTGTTGTGGTTCACCCTAGCCATAGAGAGAGTTTCCTCGTAATAGAATTGACAACCATACTGGGGATGAATCTTCTTTCTTAGGGTTTGAAGTACTTTTATCCTTAGATTTCTCTCATTTTTATTGTGGTTCTTGTAGTATCATTGCTTGACATATCCTATTCACTCTGGGTCTGAGTTTTCAACCTTTCTCCCTTTCCTGGCCTTGTTTCAAAGCATATACGTGCCTTTTTTCTTGACAGTTGCATATACACCCAGGATGTCTCACTTCAAGCTACATATATACACTCTGTTTTCCCAAATAGTCGCATACACCTCTTTTCCTTTCCTGTTTGCTTGGCCTGGTGTTTGTTGGGTGGGATTTGATGCTTGCTGAGCTTTCTTAGGTCTCTGTAGTGCTTGTTGAGTGTGTGTGGGATGACAGGAAACCCTCTTTTGGTTGAATTTCTGGGCGAAGTCTTTCTCTTCATCTTTTCATTTTTATTGTCCTTGTACATTGGGCTGTGTGTTTTGATGCTTGATATCCTACTTGAGTTATCTCTTTTTTACACACAGTAGGGTTATATATCAAGTTACTTTTCAGTCCATGCATTTTCAGTTTTGATATATTGAAAATACAAAAAAAACAAGCATTTTTCATTGCTTGGAATTTTTGTCTTTTGAGTTTTTATCATTAGCTTAGTGCATATAGTGAAAGATTTCATTTTTACTTCGCAATTGCAAAGTTGAATTTGAAAATTGCATCGTTTTAGAAGCATATCATACATTAAAAGTTAAAGTTAGGACTTTGCATTATTTTCATATTTACTTTTCTTGCAGAGTCATAACACCATGAGTTTCACTACCATACCTTTTTGAGTAAAAATGACCATTAAAATCAACGCTATAATTTAAAATTTATTAGTAACGATTTATTTTCTAGGGTGCACAAACTAGCCTAGGATTTAGTGCCTTGGAATAGGATTTTGTGAGTAAAATTCTCCAAGGCAATTAAATCAACATATGAGTCTGAGTCAGGGAGTGGAGAAATCCATTGTATAATTGGTAAGATCAGGAGGCTTCGCTCACACCAGAGTTAATCATGAAGTTGCACGAAGTTGGTTGAAGGCATATCCCCCTGATAGCTTCCTAGCGTCAGAGATATTTCTGGGGATCTATTCATATCTGGGGATCTTGTTAGTGCCCTTACCTCCATGAGAGGTGGTTCTTTCAAGGTTTTGGGCTTTGCTACCCTGCCCATACGGTGGAATTGACTTACGACTACTAGCCTGTGCATCGATTATACAATGGTTTATTAGTTGCTTGAATTAGGTGTCTCATAGGTTACTTGCAAGGGTTATTCTGCAGGTACCTTGGGTTAGATAAGGGTTGGACAACACATAACCTTTATGGATGATTATCTCTCTAGGGGGATCTGACTGACTGGTTGTTAAGCCCATGGGGGCCCTTATAACTGATTTTATTACCTTCGATCGTTAGCAGGGAGTCTCAATCCCCTCTTGGGTGAGACATAACTTCTTTAGGGAGGGATGCCACTCAACCACTTTACCCTGTTTGTATGCATATTGGCCGTTTGACTTTTGGTGTGATTTTTGATTACTAGTTGGCCTTAAGAGTCTATATTGAGTCCTCATTATGGATAGTGGAGTCCCTTTGGCTCCCTCGTTTACTGTTGATTACCCCATGATTCCTACTCAGTTCATGGGGATGAATTGTCCTATTTCTTATAATGGTATGCAAAAATTTGGTACTCAGTCCATGCCTTGGGTCTCTAGTCATTCTCCCGTTGCTATGCGTTCACCTTTGCAATCCTCTTCCTGTTCCACTTATATGAATCTTAGCATTGGATCCGGGGGCACCATGGCCCCAATGCCTATGTCGTCATTTGATATGAGTCATGTCCCTCAACCTTCCTTTATGACGGGAGGTTGGAACCTCCCCTCTTATGAATCCAGTCCTGGTTATTCTCTTTCAAGAGCCAATACTTAGATGAGTGCTTATTCTACCTATTGCACTCCATCCATGTATCCTTCATTCGCCATGTCGGTTCCTTTGAACACTTTTTTCCATGGTGAGTCCTCATTTATCCTCGAGTGTTTCATACGGGGAGAATCAGTTTTACGGTTCGGGCTACCTGCTTCATAGAACCCCTTCACAAGGGGGAAACATCTATCCTCACTCGAATAGTCCTTATCATAATTTCGTCTCTCCACAAACTTCGGTGATGATGTCCATTCAGACTTCTCTAAATCAATTAAATGGAGGATACTACCTTTCCGGACAAGGACAGGAGATAAACTAGGATCCCTCCTGGCATGCAATGTTTCAAAGTCAATCTTTCCCTGGACCTTGGCATCAAATGCCATAGTTTACTGCTAGTCCAGTCACTGTCAGTAATACTGGAGCTCTATCACCAACCTATGTCGGTCATGTTGGGGATGGGTCAACTACTTTTGCAGGTTATGTTGACAACCCGTACCTGACCACTACGAGTCATGATGGGGGCACCACAAGTCATATCAATGCCACATATCCGACCTCTGTATACCATGTAGGAGATGATTCTCCCACCTTTTCCTATCGCATTGATAGTTTTTCACTAGATATTGTGAACGACACTGGGGGCATTGAGAAGCCCAAAAACCTTAGACGTAAGCCTAAATTCCTTTGTAGGACTTGTGAAGGAAGTAAGCTTACTCATTTATGTCTAGCCACGACTGGGATACTAGAAGTGTGGGGCTCACCTAAAGGCCCTTCGGCTTCTGAGGTGTCTGTGGTTTCCCCACACCATTTTCCTCCGATTGACATGACAGTAATGTTGTTGCAATCTTCTCTTGATCACACCCCAATTTTTGAGGGTGATGTATCCCCTATCCTTGTTATCCCGCATCCTCTTCAACCTAGAATTGAAGAAGTGGTTGTACCAATGTAATGTCTGGTCAATCCTACTCTCTTTGCGAAGGGTGATGCATCCTTCAACCACGTCATCAACATCCTTGATCTTGCACCTTCTGAATGAGAGAGAGCTCTACGTTCCCCGAGTCCTCTCCCTCTGGATTTTGAGGAGATCACCTTTGATTGGAATGGTCTTGTGGGGTATCCAATGCCCCCGCCTATGTATTTTCTTGTAAGAGATATTATCCGATCTATCATAGAGACTATATACTTCGTTAGTGCTATATCCTCCTCGACTTGGAAAGATTTGGGTTTTCCCAAGATTATGTCGGCTATCCGTAAGATACTGACATTCTGCAAAAGTTCTGCAAGGGAGCCTTGGCCTCTCCTGTGACTTGTCACCTAGACTCTCCCAAACGAGTTTAATTTAAGATCATTTTCGACTTGTCTAAAAAGGGAAAATATTTCCAAGTGATTTATACCTTTCACACTTGTTAAATTGGATTTGAAAGGTCATGAGTCTTAGTTAAGCTCTTTTCTGACTTGTTATTAAAAAATGAAAATATTTCTAAGTGAACTTGTCTCTTTCACACTCGTAAAATAATTTTTGAAAAGACGTCTATTTGGCACAATTTTACCCCTTTTTCACACCAAGTAGACTAAAAGACATAAAAAAGGACATTTTTGGGTGTTAAGTTATGATTGCATCTCATACCCTTGCTTGCAGTATTGAGCCTATAACCTGTTCTCACTTTGTTTTATAAACCATTTGCCTCAGCAGTTTGCATCCTCAACCATGAAGAGCCTTTTTTCTATCCTTCACAATTTAAAACCCTATACCTAGGAGGAAACGTTCCCTCGAGTGTCCATATCCTGCATGCACTTCTCTGCATTGAGCATAGGTACGTTCCATTGCTGAAACTAGTTTTTCTTACTTGCGACACTCGTTTCCTCCTCTTTATCATAACATTTATTTGTCTATGAAAAAAAAAAAAAGATGGACAAGAAGGGAGTATTATCTTGTATCGGCAGCAGTTGTGTCACATTTGAATAGAGCACAAAGTTATTTGAGTCCATTCATCATAATTTTGGGATTAGCACAGCCTTAGGAAGATGAGCTCATTACTAAGTCCTCTCTACTGACTGGTTACTCTTCTAGTCCCTACAGAGAATTTCATTGATGCCTCCTGCATCTCATGGTTTCATCGTTGGGTCTATGATGTCAGAGTCCTCCATATGTATCATGCTCATGTTCAAAGTAAGTCTATCAACCTGTGTCGACCACTCCTCAAAACTCTTGACTTTTCATGTCGGCCATACCCTTAGTTTGTCTCAGAATCACATGATATTGTAGTCCTATCATGCACCCTGACCCTACTTTCATCATTGGTAGGTAACCTTGAACCCAACAACCGACATTTCATCATTGGTCATTGACTAGGTGGTTTCCCTTATGTTTGACGACAATAAATCTATTTGCACATTGGGATTGATGCAGTGTCTTGAATGCCATTAGCCTTATTGATGGTTTCCTCACATTTGTTAGCAATTTTTATCATTGGCTGCTATTCAGAGGGTATTTTTCATGTACCGCTTGGACTTGGCACACACTAAAGATGCACAGGGTCGTTGGTTTATGAACATGTTCTTCATCCGATTTCCATCAAATCATGAAGCTCTTGCTTTGTACCTCGTGTTGACTGATGAGAGATTCCTTAATGCTCTCCTTTCAACGGGTTTCTTTCCATCGAATTCAACCCATTTATTCTGGAAACGATACCTAGAGTATTATGAGTACCTTGAGGCTTGCAGTCATTAGTGGTAGGCTATCTCGCTGTCGATAGTTGGGAATACATCAATGTATCCTAATCGATGGATTCTTCAGGTGTTCGACAATGACTCCTCTATTCACACTTGTAAGAATGTACTCGGTGTTGTGATACCTACTTTCATTATTGGTAGGTTGTCTTATGTTTTTTAACGGTATACATCAATGATTGGTAATCAAACGATGTCTCATTATGTTTGATCTCAACTCCTTTATTCACATGATGTAGACTTCCACCTTTGGCAGATTCTGTAGAAGACTTGAAGACATCACTATGTGGTCACAACTCCCCTGAGTTGTTGCTTCCTTTTCATTGGACCAATACCTGTATGACTTCAGTGATTATGGGAGATCAGATTGTATTCCATGGTATACAAACATCTTCAGATTGGTTTTGAGACTGGTTCTACTGGGCCTTTTTCGTGACTATGACAACTATTGGCATGTAAACGCATTTGTATTTTCCTATTCATGGCTATGGACACTTGTTTGGTATATTTTTACATGGATATGCAGTGTATTTTTTGTAGCCATGTATGCAAAGTCAGTGCAAAATGTAATGAGAAATTGAGTTCGTACAGTTGGTTCCCTACCACTACACTTCTGGGTTATTCATAATGTATTTCGACAATCGCATATACTCCTTTGACCTCACACATTATGGGGCATCTATTAGAGAAAGATTTTTCTCACCCTATGCAATATTGCAGAGAGGGCCTTATTCCTTTTCCCTATTCAGACTTGCCTTCTCTGTTACTAAAGTCCAGAGACAAAAACATAATTTTTTCCACTTGTACGCATCTTGCACCCTATACAACAAGTGTATATACAGGCTACTCCACTACAGCCCGTGTACATCGGGATTTGTACCAGAAAATAAAAATTAAATGTTGGGTTTCCATGTTACGACATGAGATCTCTGATCCTTGTCCTTCCACATACTGGAAATGTTTCGACTCAGCCCTTCAATTGCATTTTGAAGGCTATAAAGAAGCCAATTCTGAGCTGTGGAAAGAGAGGAAAGAATTCAACTTTGAGAGCAAAGTTACTTTGGAGAAATTATTTACTTCATCTGATTCTGCATCCCTTTGTCCCTTAAGCCTGAACACAGTGTTCAATCCCCAATATCTTCCAATATTTGATGGAGAACCCCATTATCTCCCTTATATAAGCTTGCCTTTGGTGGAGGCCCAACTGGAAGGAACTTGGTTTCTCGGTTCCGAACCATGCTGACACAGAAGTCTGTAATATTTTCACTTCTACTGATCATTTATTAATAAACATACTCTCTTCCCATCCAATTGATGTCTTGCAAATATATGAATTATTATCGATGGGCGTATTTGTTATGTATATTGATGGATTGTGCTATCTAATGTGATGACCTTTTATATCTCCACCATATGCTTGTTTTTCTTGTTTGTTGAGAACTTGTTGCAGGTATATAGCTTTGGGTCGAAGTGATCAATGGTGGACATCAACGAACATCCAGACGAGGTAGGCCTCTCTCTTATCTCTCTTAAACATTGATTTATATAACATATTGTTGGAATAGAGTTGATTTCTGCAGTCATTTCCGTCTGTTGTGGTTCACTTTAGCTCTAGAGAGATTTTCCTTGTAACACTTGGGTTTATTATTATTTTTCCCACCCTTACGATTATTACGTCCTTTATTCTTATTCCCGCCTAGTTGTTGGTTACCATTTGGGTCAGCCAATGATTGCACAAAATGTACATCCACCGACTAAGTGGGATTGGAAGACACAGATGAATCTAGCCCTCCTGCAGACTAGTTTAGAGACAACTCTTTCAAATGGCTTGTCACTGAGTCTGTGGACATTACATTGGTAGAACCTACAATGCCATCGACATGAGGTCCAAGCTTTTGTCTAGGGTCATAAGTTGACTGCGGTGTGTCTAGAAGAATGTGGTATAACATCCTAGATTGAGAAAATATAAGATCTAACTGTTGGGCTTTGTAGATTTCTTCTTGCTCAGTGGTTACCTCGGATGTAGCAACTTCCTTTGAGATAGGAGGCTACAAAGACTTAAGAAACCATTCTAAAAGAAAGGTCGGGGGTATGGAGGTCTTAATCAATATCTTTTGTCTACGCCACTCCTGGATATGATTCGAGATATGAGTGATTGTGTCCTGGGGTAAATTCGACAGAAGTTTTAGGTCATCATCGTAACGAACCGACAATTGGAAGTGGTTAAGGAAGACTAACACCATATGACTAAAGGTCCCATATGCCTCCCTAGGTAGCTCAATATACCATTTCCCAACAACTCCAATGAGGGTGCATTGAAATAATATTAATCGAATAAAATCATCATTAAGGGAATTCGAGGAGCACCATAGGTGAAAGGTAGTAACGTGATCACTAGGATCGTGGGGATGGGGGGCCATGTAGGATCATGACGCACATGGTTGTTCATCAACTTAGACAAGTCTGTCAGATTAAGCGTGGCCAGAAAAGGGAGATGGGGTTGCGGCATCTGACCCCAAGCTCCCTGGAAAGATTGTGTTTGAGGAAATGCATCCCATCCAGGGTTCTGGTAAGCACCATGGACCTGTCTAGGATTGCAATACCCTCCTCTGAGATGATTCATAAAAGTTTGGTTGGGAATCATTCCAATAGGAATTTTCTGATGGGGGTTATAAAAATTGCCCCCAGTCGGATTGGATCCGGGTTGGGGGTTTCCCAAAGCATGAAACTAACCTCGTCCGGGTATGAATCTGGAGGATAGAGGTGGATTCGTCATGAAAAATGTGTTGGTTATAATCGACACCGAGGAGATAGGGGTATAGGATGGACCTTGAGAAAAATCTTGTCTGCTAGGTTGGTTGTTCCACCCAAAAGAAAGAGGATTAGACCCGGGGTTAAAAGTAGGAATGCCTCCCATATTAGGAGTCGTTTGAGGGATTTGAGAAGCACCAAACAAAAATGGAGTAGAAGGAGGTGTATTTCCCCCAAGCCCAATGCAATCATTAAGGAAAACAACTGGGATGGCGTTCAAAAACTGCGAAGTAAAGTTCGACATACCATAGGAAAAATGACTAGAGGCCATAGGGATGGACTGAACATTATAGCCCAGTGAGTGATCCATATTTTATGAGCAGAAAGAAATGACTACAAATTATTTAACAGGTTCTTAACACAAAATAACAGAGATACAGTAAAACTGGTTTTCTATTCAATAAATAAATAAGCTGAAACTATAAAATGCAGTGGAAACAAGCTTGCTGGAATGGTGGCGACTTATCTCTGAGAAGAGATGTGACGCCAATGCTCATTCACAAGAAGATGATTAGAATGAGGCTATGAAGGAATTTTTACAATAAACAGGAATGCCCAAAACCCTAGACATTCAAAAACCTAACCCTAGGAGATGAAGCGCCAAAAGTCATGTGGGCCCCGTTTGGGTAAGTTAGTACATCAACTTCCCGGGGTTGTAACTTTTACATACGATCTCCATTTTAGGCCTATGATAGCACGTTGGAAAGGTATCATCGAGGAGATTCAGTTTAGGGGATCAATCATGCCTTTGAAAATCATTGAGAAGCTTGATCCTGAAAAACCTTCATTTAGACCCTCAAAATGGCCCCGAAAGTTAAAACTGCTAAAAATAGTAAATTGCCAAAATTGTTAGAAAATTGTTTTGAGCCAGTTGCAAGAGGTGGGTGGCCACCAATATCCACTTGGATCAATACTCCCTCCTTAGGAAGCAATTTTCTCAATTGCGTTGATTTCCCCCATCAAATGAGGAAATTTCTGCTGAATTTGGCCCTGGGTGAGCCGCTTGCCTTGGTGCAGGAGCTGCCCTGCTTTGATGACTCGATAAAGTTGGATCCTTTGCTGTCGAGTTCCCTTGATATATGTTTCCACAATATGATCATTGGATTCCTGTTGTATGTAGTCAGGGTTGATCTTTGTTAGTGTCAGCTACTTTTCTACATCTGAGGTGTCCAATAATGGTGGGAAATAAGGGCGAAGGAGATCCACGTTGAACATTGGGTGCAGGCCAAGGAAAGGAGGAATGTTGAGATCAAAATAATTATCACCCATGGCCTTGGTGATGGTGTATGACCCATAATGGAGTGGGTGAATCTTTCGATGGGTTCTTGTAAGTCGTTCTTTCTGCAAGTGCAACCAAACTTTGTCGCCCACCTGAAACTTATGTGGCACCCGATGTTGATCATGGTGCTGCTTATAGTTGTCATTGGACTTCTATAGGATATAATAAACCTGTGGGTAGATGTGCTAGATCTGCTTAATGAACTGGGTGGCTTTGTCAGCTTCAGTTGGTGTAGGAGATGAGTCGGTCGAGGTGACCGCAAGGGGAAGTGCAACATCTATGGGGCCCAATGGTTGGAATCCCAACCCCACCTGAAAGGGGCTGTGGCCAGTTGAGCTATGTAGGGATCGATTGTAGCTATGTTGGACATAGGGAAGGCTCTCATCCCATGTGTGAGGGTGCTTTTAATTATACATGCAAAGGATATGCACAATCATTCGATTGACAACCTCAATTTGGCCATATGTCTGGGGGTGGAAGGCCATGGATTTGGTGAGCTTGGTGTCCAGCAGTGACCAGAGGATCGACCAGAATGTGTTGAGAAATCGAATGTCCCGATATGAGACAATGGTTTGTGGGTTTCCAAAATGTACCCATAATCATTCAAAGAAGATCTTGGCAGTGGCCTTTGCTGTGACGTTTTTCTTGTAGACAACCAGAATCACCATCTTAGAAAAGTGATCAACAACCAAAAAAACACAGTCATTTCTCTGCTTGGTGGACGGGAGGCCTGACATGTAGTCCATTGAGATGGATTCCCAAGGCCTATCAGGAGTAGGAAGAGGGGTGTACATGCCTTGTTTCTTAGTTTTTGGTTTGGAAATATCGCAGGTAATGCAAGACTTGATATACTTACTGACCTCCTGTCGAAGTTTCGACCAGTAGAAATGTTTCTGTAGCATCGACACTTTCTTTTCGATGTCGAAATGTGTAGTGGGTTCCCAGATCAGCTTCGCTCGCTCGCTTGATGGAAAACAGATATGGCCTAGTCGACACAACAACCCATCTTGAAGATGGAAATTACTGACAACTACATTTGCACCCAACATTTGGTAAGTGGTAATGAAGTTTGGGTCTGTCTCATAGAGTTGGGGCCATCTAGAGGTCTCATGGCGGCAAGAGTCTAGCACTGTGGTGAGTGCCACAACTAGCGGTCTCCTGAGGTGATCAGTGACGCGATTGGTGCCTCATGTTTTATACTTGATGTTGAGGTGGAATTGCTACAAGTATGTGGACCACTTTTGATGGCGATCATTCTGCAATTTTCCTTGTGTCTGCATGAACTACAGTGGCTTATGATTAGTGTGGATAATTGTCTCCTTCCCAAGAATGAAATGTCTCCATTGGTGACAGGCTTGCACAATGGAGTACATCTCTTTGTCGTTAGTAGGGTACTTACAGACAACATCTGATAGTGTCTCACTATGATAGGCCATGGGGTGGTCGTGCTAAGTGAGAACGATGCCCACCGCATAATCTGAAGAAGCTATCTCGATCTCAAAGAGATGCTATAGGTCTGGTAGTGAAATTACTGGGGCTGAGCAGAAGCACTACTTCCAATCATCGAACGATTGTTGTTGGGACTAGCCCCACATAAATTTTGGCTTACCACCACCCTTGGTTATTTGGCTAAGGGTCCATGCAATGTGGGAGAATCCCAACACGAGCGTGTAGTAGAAATTGGCAAGGGCCAAGAAGCTTCAAAGCTCAGTGAGTGTGGTTGGGGATGGCCAGTCATGGATGACTTGGATCTTGGCTGGATCTACATGTACGCCATGCTCATC
>JZKD02S0808153.1:195309-207535 GCA_000966675.3 Picea glauca | reverse complement strand
CATCTTGAATATATTGTGATCTCCATGTGTTGATGAATCTTGTATACACTTAAAAACTCAATAAATTAGTAGTAGTTAGTGATTCCAATAAAGAATTTGGCTTGGGATCATTACAAAATGTTGTATAACAATGGTTGGGCATGAAGCAAAATCCAATCTATTTATCCATAAAATAAGTCAAATATGTTGCAACAACATGTTGCACTCAAGTTCTCTGGATGAAGCAGACACTGAAGGATATCAAGGTAGAATATGATCAACTAATATCAATCATCTGTGACAACAAAAGTGCAATCAAAATTTCAAAGAATCATGTTATGCACTCAGAGACTAAGCATATTCCCATCAAGTACCACTTCCTAAGAGAATAGGTAGCCAAGAAAAGTGTTAAGATAGAATACATTGCCACCAAAGAACATGTTGAAAATATTTTTATCAAACCCCTTTCCAAAGACACATTTTAATATTTCAGACATAAGTTGGGAGTGATATCCCTCTCATATCGTCAATAAAGGGAAGCACAAGCTCAGGGGAAGCATCCCTTTTCCATTTATGTCAAAGGGGGAGAAGTTGTAGACAGAGGAAGAATTGCAGACACAAGGAGAGTTGTAGACATGGGGAGTATTACATAATTGAATAAGGGTTGCCATCAATGAAAAAGGGGGATATTGTTGTAAATATTGTTCTCATTTATGTCAAAAATAGAGGGAGCCTAAAAATGTCCAAGATAAATATTACAAGATGGAGATTTTTGGAAATATTGTTTTTTCATTTTTGATGGTCAATTTGGATATCCTATATTTGAAGGAAATTTTATTCTGAATACCTTGCTCAAATGGGAGCATATGATATATGGTTGAAAATTGTATTTCGATACCTTTACAATGGTATATGAAACTCCCTATAATTCCATAAGAATGAGAAGAAATGAAAGATTCTATCAGGACAACCCAACCCTAAAGTACAGGTCGACGAACTAGTTTTTACAAGTCGACCACATAAGTGAATGCATAAACATTATAAATACATGATATATGTGCACATTTGAAGAGTATCCAAGAAATAAGAGAAAGTACAAGTGCACATAAGAGATCTGAGGTGCACAAGAGGAGATGGGGAGTATTCTTAGGGTCTAAAGGTGCACAAGAGGAGTTTTCTTGGAATTTTAAGGGTACGTTAGGAAGGACTAAGGTCTATGATGTTGAAAAATGCATTGTTTTGAGGTTTTGATGTTGCAGCATGGAATTATATTATGGGAATGATGATATGAAGAAAATCACAAACCCTAACCCCAATGGGAATGTTTAACATGAAGAAAATCCCAAACCCTAACCCCAGAAGATGAAACACCAAAATTCATGTGGACCCTGATGGGGTAAGTTGGTATGTCAACTTCCTAAGGGCATAAATTTTGCATACGATCTTCATTTGGGGTGCACGATAGCTTGTTTGAAAGGTATATCCAAGGACCACACATTTTTATATCACACTCTATCTAAAGCTTACAATGAAACTATGATGGGCCCATAAAACACTGTTTAGGGCCTCAAAATAGCCCCAAAATTTTAGGACTCAAAAAGTTGTAGAAAAGCTGCCAAGGTGGAAACCCATGTTTTGAGCCATTGGAATAGGTGGGTGGCCACCGATTTTTTTTCTGGATCAAATTATGAAGCATGCAGGTGAAGTTAGAAGTACTTTGTGTATGAATATCTTATACTGTTTCCTATACATGTCTTACTAAGTTGCTACTCAACTGAGAAGATTGGTGTCTCCAGTAGGTTGGTGCCTACATAATATCTTGTTGAGTTGGTGCTCATCTGATGAGATTGGTGTCTCTAGTAGGTTGGTGCTTAAAAAACATGTAACAATAGGTTGGTTCCTACATACATTTATACAGATAAGTTTTTGTGGTTTTCGCCCAAAAGGGTTTCCAAATTAAACTCAGTTTACTGTGATTTGAGTTCACATGCATTTACTGCGTTAAATTTAATGAATGAACGATGAATTCTCATTTAAAGTAAAAATATATATTGTATTGATTCACCCCCCACCTCTCAGTATAAACATAAGTACAACATGTGGTGTTGATGTCGTATTAGGGTCCAATGGTTACAATCAGTGGGAACAATGGCCCTTAATTTTAAAGATATTTTCATGATATTTTCCTTAGAAGGAAAGGAAATTGAGCTTAGAGGTATCAAAGGGAAACTCTCTAAGGTGATAATCTCTAATATCTTGACATGATTACTCAAAAAGGGACACCATGGTGTAATTGCAAAATTGTGCTTAGTAGATGTTGAAACATCTATATCCTCTGCTCTAGTGGATCTCCAAATAGTTATCAACAACCATTCCAAGGTATTTGGAGAGATGCCTAAGGGTCTTGATATTTCTCGAAATCATGACCATGTGATGCAATGCCCCTACCTCAGCAGGGTCTGCTGACCTCCCGGTCTTGGATCTTCACAAAAATGAGTTGGAATAGCTCTTCGATTCCTTGCTGGGATCCTCAAACAAATCTGCAAGTCCCTTTTCTCAAACTCCACCTGCATGAATAAGCAACAGGCATAAGCTTCCTCAATGTGACCACTACCCATAACCACCGGCCTAAATAAAAGGATATTCGCAACTCGTGACCTCGGGTATCCTTTTGTGAGTCACCCGACTCTCCCTACTTCCAACTTTTGAATTTCTGACTTCGTTCGCCTTAGATCAATGGTATGAGGCTTCTCGTGCTCCAACGGTCCAAGTCCTCTCTTGTGAATTGGGACTTCACATTTTGTGATTCTAGAAAGAAACACCCTCCTTCCTTCCAACTTTCAACTTCATGAAATTTGTTCGCCCCAGGTCAACGATCCACGTTCTCTGCGATTTGATAGTTCTGATCCCTTCTTCGCAAGTCACGAGTTCACATTTTGCGGTTTTGGGAGAACATTTCCGTATGCACTCTTGACTCCCGATTTTTGACTCTACGCTCACCTCAAATCGATGGTCCAGATCCTTCACCATGCCCAATCCAACGGTCACTGTCACTCCTCCTCTTGAGATTACGAATTATTTTGACTTAGAATATTTCTAAGTATTGAAAGGCTTTGACCTTTGTTCCTCCCATGAGTCCATTTCTTAGACCTCGTCTGTGCTTCTGGAATGCATTATCCCTTCTGAGCTTTCTCTCCTTCTACTCCTTTGACTCTTACAAAGTCCCTTTGATGCTTAGCTGAATTTCGGATCTTTGCACTCCTTGCAATAGATTCTTACGCAAGACTTGGTTCTTGTGGGTGATTGTGCACGCCTTGCAGTAGTCACTTTGTAGTCCTTGCAAAGGGAAAGTTTTGTGCTATCTCTTTCGAGCTTCGGAATCGAAATAGATTATGTCAACGCAGTCCTTGCATTCGATGTGCACACCTTACACTCACTCAAGAGAAGACAAACAATTGAAACTTATACTAACATTCACAGTTTCATCCATTCATGACAAAATTCATTCATTTATGAAATCACAATAACAGAGAGTTGCAAACAGTAACAATACTATGCATTTGAATCAATTTTCCTCTATCATATTCATTCAAAAGTAAATGGCTACAACTAAGATCAAATCAATAACTAAAAACCCAAAAAATTCCTACTAACTCGCAACAACCTCATTTGGGTGTACAAAACCTCTATTTAAGTCAGAGTGTCTTTAATGTTCCTCCCGACTACTTGTCTACTTCGAAAATGAAAACCTAATTGCTACCTAAGTTCAGTTACTTTCAAGACTAGGAGTGAAACTCCTAGATCACTTGTGATCATTAAGATCCCAAGCATTTGATCTTATTCCATTTTTCAATTAGCTCCAAAATATTTGCAGAAACTGCCAGCGTTTAATATTTCAAAATGATTCCCAGGCGCTGATTTGTCCTGCCACGTGTGTTCATTGACGATGCTCCTGTATCATACTCCTCTGTACAAAAATTCATGGACTTCTATCCATGATATCTTGTACCAACTTTCCATGCTTCTAGATATCAACTTCATTTTCCCAACTGGCATCCTCTATCGGATGTCCCTTCCACTTGACCAGATATTCAAAATAGGTCTTCCTCCTGGTTTTCTTGCCAATTCTCTGATCAACGATCTTCTCCATCCGTGGTTTTTTTACTAAAAACATTTGTTTCTCCCACTAAATCTTATCTTGATCTTCTGATCCCTTTGTGTCATCTTTCCTGTAAGGATATAGGTCTGAAACATTGAATATGGGTGATATGCCCACATCATCTGGAAACTAAATCTCATAGGCATTTGCATCAAATTTCCTTAAAATCCTACATGGCCCTATCTTCTTCATTTTTAACTTGTGATATGTTCCCCTGGGGAACCTTTCTTTCTTGAAATGTGCCAGAACCTGATCTCCTACCTCAAATTGAAGTTCTCTACTATGTTGATCAACTTTGTGCTTGTACTCTTGGATAGAGTTCTGCAATCGTCCTCTGATATGGCTATGGAGCTTCTGCATTTCTGCGACAAAATCTTATGCTCTAACGCTTCTGATATCACTCTGTTCCAAGTCTCTCAACTTAGATACTCCCCTTGGTTTCATTCCATACAATATTTGGAATGGGATCTTTCCAGTTCTTCTTTTTGGTGAGTCGTTGTATGCAAATTATGTTTGTGGAAAAATCTGATCTCACTAATTATGATGCTCAGTGACCAGAATCCTCAATAAGTTCCCCAAACTTCTGTTTACCACCTCAGTCTATCCATCTGTCTAAAAATGATAAGATGAGCTGAAGGACAAATTTGTACCCAACTTCTTCCACAGTTTTCTCCAAAAATGACCAACAAATTTTGTGTCTCTGTCTGAGAAAAAGCTCATGGGTAGGTCGTGAAGTCTCACAACTTCCTTGAAAAATAGATTTGCAAAATGTGTTGCATCACTGGTATTCTGGCATGGGATAAAGTGTGCCATATTTAAAAATATATCCACCACCACAAATATGGAATCACATCCTCTTTGCGTTCTTGGCAGTCCCAACACAAAATCCATGCTTATTTCATCCCAAGGCCTCTCTGGTATTGGCAATGGTTGATACAATCCAGTGTTCTGTCTTTTACCTTTTGCATGTTGGAAGATTCTACATATGTTCACAAATTTTACTACTTTTTTTCTCATACCTGGCCAATAGTATGAACTGCTCAATTGTGCAAATGTTTTATCATTGTCGAAATGTCCAACCAATCCTCCACTATGATTTTCTTTCAAAAGGTTTTCCCTCATTGAGCATTTCAGTATGCACAATTGATTTCCTTTGAACACCAATCCCTCTTTAATCATATACTCTGTCCATTGGCTCCTGTTTCTCAGCACATGATTTGCACATGCTTCATACACTTCCTTGAAATCTGCATCATCACAATACATATCCTTAAGGTGTTCAAACCCCAAGGTCTTCACCTGAAACTCTCGCAAAATCAAACATCTCCTGCTCAATGCATCAACAACTTTGTTAGCATTCCCAACAATATTTTTTATGACAAAAGTAAAATTCTGCATAAACTCAATCCACGTTGCATGCCTCTGATTCAATTTTTCCTGTTTTCTTATGAATTGTAAGGCTTGGTTATCGCTGTATAAGACAAATTCCTGTGGGACAAGGTAGTGCCTCCACTTCTTCAGGGATTGAATTATGGCATAAAACTCCTTATCATATGTGGAGTATTTTCTCTTGGTCTCATTCAGTTTCTCACTGAAATATGCAACATGCTTATTGTCATGGCTCAAAAATGCTCCAATTGCAACTCCACTTACATCACATCTCACTTGAAATGTCTTTTCAAAATTTGGTAAGACCAGAATTGGTCACTCTGTTATTTTATTCTTCAGTATATTGAAGCTCCTCTCGGCCTCCTCTGTCCATTTAAAATACTGGTGCATCTTCTTTACGGCGTCCATCATTGGTACACAAATTCCATTGAAATCTCTGATGAACTTCATATAGAAACTTGTTGATCCATAGAAGCTTCTTACCTCAAACATGATTCTTGGTGATGGCCATTCTTTGATTTCTCTCACCTTTTCTGGATCCATCTTCAGTTCATTTGAAGATATCAAAAAACCCAAGTAAATGAGTTTTGTCTTCATAAAAGAGGACTTCTTCAAGTTTATCAACAACTTCTCCTGTTGTAGTCTCCTCATTAATAGTGTCAGGTGTCTCAAATATTCCTATTTAGTCTTGCTAAAGATCAATATATCATCCAGATATACAACCACAAACTTTCCAATGAAGACTTTTAGTATTACATTCATCAACCTCATAAAATTACTCGAGGCATTTGTTAAGCCAAATGGCATAACAAGCCACTCATACAAACCTTCATTTGTCTTAAAGGATGTCTTCCAATCATCACCTTCTCTCATTCTTATTTGGTGATATCCACTTTTCAAATCTATTTTAGAAAATAAATTTTCTCCACTTAAACAGTCCATTAAATCATCCATTCTTGGCAAAGGAAATCTATACCTGATGGTGATCTTGTTAATGAATCTTGATTCTATACACATTCTCCATCCTCCATCTTTCTTTGGGCTCAACACATCTGGTACTGCGCATGGACTCAAACTTTCTCTCACCAAACCCTTCTCTAACAATTCCTGGACTTGGTTATTTACCTCCTCATTCTCTCGAGGTGTCAACTTGTATGCTACTTTGTTTGACAGACTTGCTCTTGGTATCAGATCAATATGATGGCTGATACTTCTAATGGGTGTCAATGAGTTAGGCAACTCATCCACCACTATGTTAGCAAAATTATCCAAAAATTCATGAACTTCTTCAGGAAAATCATCCATTGTAGTACTTGTAAGGACAACTCTATTTTTCCTCACAACAACAAACTACATCTCCTATTCTTTCTTGATTTATTTCAGAAATTCCTTCCCGCTCATGAGAAGTATGCTTGTGCTGGCTTCCTCTTTCACTTTATTCTCCTCTATTGGTAGCAACATGTGTGTCCTACCATTCTTCTCCAAGGTGTATGTATTCTTCCTCTCATCATGCATGACATTCCTGTCAAACTGCCAGGGTCTTCCCAACAAAATTTTACATACATCCATGGGAATTACATCACATAGGATTTCATCCTTATATCCTCCTATCTTAAATTCAACCAAGCATTGTTTAGTAACCATTACCTGGTGTCCTTTATGAAACCATGAGAATTTGTATGGCTTTGGGTGTGTAGTTGTCTCCAGCTCTAATTTCTCCACCATCTTTGTGGATACTAGGTTATTAGTGCTCCCACTATCAATTATCACCTTGCATACTCTGTCTTTAGTCTTGCAAGCTGTCCTGAATAGGTTGTTTCTCTGCACGGGCTTCTCGACTTCTACCTCTAGTTTTAAGAGAACTTTTCTCAACATCAGGGATGTTCCATCCTCTTCTCCTTCTGCTTCAACATTCCTCCTCTGTGCTTCTGAAATGTGAGATTCACCTTCTCCTTCTTTATTTCTCTCGGGACATTCCCAAGACTTATTTCTTGCCTTTCCATAGGTGTAACATCTTACTTCTCCTTCTCCACCTCTTCCTCTTTCTCTGGAATAAATTCTTCCACCACCCTGTCTTCCTCGGGAACTTCCTCCTCTTTCTGAGTGACTGTGCAGTTTCTTAGTCTTGTCTTTGGATTTATGTGTCTTGTCATCGGAAACTCCCTTGCCTTTGTTCGAGACTAGGCTTCTACCTCTACCTTGCTAGATTTGTTTTTTGGCCAACTTCTCCTCTACCTTCAGTGTAAACTGATAATCATCTTCTATAGTCCTCACTGACATCATGCTGATATCATCTTGGATTTCATACCTCAGGCCATTTATATACCTGAAAACTTTCTCTTCATCTTTCTCTCTTTTTCCAATTCTGATGTTCAACTTGTAGAACTCCTTTGTGTACTCTTTAAATATCATACCCTTCTATCTCAGGTTTTGCAGTTTCCTAACATTTTGATCTGATAATCTTTGGGCATGAATTTAGCCTTTAGTTTGGCTACCATTCTGTCCCAATTATTTATCTTCTATTTGCCTTTGCTTCTCCTCTCAACCTGTAGTTCATCCCACCACAGTGTTGCATGACCTTTTAGTCTAGTGACAACATGTCTCACCCTTTTCTCCTCATCGACGTCTTCATAGTTGAAATATTTTTCCATGGATCGTATCCAATCCAGCAACTCTTCAACATCCAAATTTCCTTCGTACATTGGGACCTCTATCTTGGCTCTAGCTCCCAATCTAACAATTGCTCTCAACAAGCGTTCTTCGACAACATTTTCTCTTGCAGTTTCTTCGACTTCTACTTCTTCGCTCTCTGCATAGATGATGTCTCCAAAATCAGGTGCCCTCCTCTGCACTGCTTCCATCACCTCTAATATTGCATGAAGTTCTCCCATTTGCCTTTATACATCCTGATTGGCCAAAGGCGGCTCCACTCATATCCTCAATGGCATTGTCCTGACTGTCTCTCACACATAGAGTACAACTCGAGTTCTTTTGTCTCCTCTCCTTTGCCTATTCTCTGCAAGAAAAATTATCGCTCTGATACCACTTGATGTAGTTCCCCTACCTCAGCAGGGTCTGCTGACCTCCCGGTCTCACATCTTCACAAAAATGAGCTGGAATAGCTTTTTGATTCCTTGCTGGGATCCTCAAACAAATCCACAGGTCCCTTTTCTCAAACTCCAACTGTGCGAATAAGCACTAGGCGTAAGCTCCCTCCACGTGACCACTACCCGTGACCACTGGCCCAACTAAAAGGTGCTTCACAACTCATGACCTCGGGTATCCTGTAGTGAGTCACCCACCTCTCCCTACTTCCAACTTCCAAATTCCTGACTTCGTTCGCCTCAGATCAACGGTCTGAGGCTTCTCGTACTCTAACAGTCCAGGTCCTCTCTCGTGAATTGAGACTTTGCGTTTCAAAATTCTGAAGAGCAACACCCTCCTTCCTTCTGACTTCCAACTTCATGAACTTCAGTTGCCCCAGGTCACCGATCCACGCTCTCCATGATCTGATGGTTCTGATCCCTTCTTCACAAGTCCCGAATTCACGTTTCACAGTTTTGGGAGATCAGTTCCCTATGCACTCTCAACTAACAATTTTTGACTCTACACTCGCCTCAAATCGACGATCCAGGTCCTTCACCATTCCCAATATGACATTCAATGTCACTCCTCCTCTTGAGATTACAAATTCTTATGACTTAGAAGATTTCTAGGTATTCAAAGGCTTCGACCTTTGTTCCACCCACGAGTCTGTTTCTTAGACCTCGTCTGCGCTTCTGGAAGGCGTTATCCCTTCTTAGATTTCTAGCCTTCTTCTCCTTTGAATCTTATGGAGTCCCTTCTATGATTAGCCTAATTCTGGATCTATGAACTCCTTGTAGCAGATTCTTATGCAAGACTTGGTTCTTGCGAGTGACTGTGAATGCCTTGTAATAGTCGCTTTGCACTCCTTGCAAAGGGAAAGTTTTGTGCTATCTCTTCTGAGCTTCAGAATCAAAACAGATTCCATCAACACACTCCTTGTGTTCGATGTGCACACCTTACACTCTCTTAGCAGAAGAGAAACAATTGAAACTTATACTAACATTCACATTTTCATCCATTCATAACAAAATTCATTTATTTATGAAAACACAATAACGGAGAATTGCAAACAGTAACAATACTATGCATTTGAATCAATTTTCCTCTTTCATATTCATTCAAAAGTAAATGGCTATAGCTAAGATCAAATCAATAACTAAAAACCCAAAAATTCCTACTAACTCGCAACAACCTCATTTGGGCATACAAAACCTCTATTTAAATCAAAGGGTCCTTAGGGTTCCCCCTATCTACTCGTCTACTTCGAAAATGAAAACCTAACTGCTACCTAAGTTCAGTTACATTCAATACTAGAAATTAAACTACTAGATCACTTGTGATCATTCATCTCCCAAGCGTTTGATCTTCTTCTGTTTTTCATTAAGCTCCAAAATATTCGTAGTAACTGCTAGCGTTTAAGATTCTGAAATGATTCCCAGGCACTGAGTTGTCCTGCCACGCATGTTCGCTAACGATGCTCCTGTATAACCATTCTATTCATTTAAAACCAGGAAGTGTACTACCTAACATGAGGCCTTATAGGTATCCAAATGCATAGAAGAGTGAAATTAAGCATATGATCCAAGAAATGTTAGAGGTGGGCGTCATTCAACCTAGCAAAATTTATTTCTCTTCACCAGTAGCGATGGTTATGAAGGAGGGTTCATGGCGTATGTGTCCAAATTATAAATAGATCCAAAAAATTACCATCAACGATAAGTTTCCTATTCATTTCATTAATGAATTATTAGATGAATTACATGCAACAATTTTATTTACTAAGTTGGATCTTCATTTGGGATATCATCAAATCAAAATGAGGCAAGAGGACATTCACAAAAAACCCTTTAGAACACATGAAGGTCATTATGATTTTTTAGTTATGCCATTTGGACTTAGTAATGCACCGTAAACATTTCAAAGCTTGATGAATTCTATTTTCAAACCCTTAGAAAATTTGTGTTAGTAATTTTTGATGACATGCTAATCCACAACAAATCTTGGGAAGAGAATGTACAACATGTTGACAGAGTATTACAACTTTTGGAAGAACAACAAATTTATGCAAAGACTTCCAAGTGTGCCTTTGGGGTTCAAGAAGTGGAATATTTGGGTCATATTGTATCTCATGAAGGTGTAAAAGTGGATCACAATTAAATTAAATCTATAAGAGAATGTCCAATTCCCAAAACCTTGAATAAAATTAGAGGATTCTTAGGATTAAAAAGATATTACCACAAATTTTTCAAGAACTATGGTCAAATAGTGTCACCTCTAACAACATTATTAAAGAAAGAAACATTTTCTTGGAATCACGAAGAAACCAAAGCTTTTGAAAAAATTAAGGAGGCTATGTGTACAACTTGTGTTCTATCCACACCTAACTTCACAAAAATATTTATTATGGAGTATGATGCCTCAAGCCATTGCATTGGTGCGGTTTTAATGCAAGAAGGAAGTGCCCTTTCCTTTGAAAGCAATCAACTTAAAGGAAAAAAATTACTCAAAACCATTTATGAAAAATAAATGTTGGCCATAATACATGCAATTAAGAAATGATGCTCTTAACTAATATTAAGACACTTCAAAGTAAAAACATATCATTATAGTTTGAAGTACTTCTTGGAGAAATGATTATCTTCAGAAGAACAAAAAAAATGGGTCACAAAGATGATAGGTTATGACTTTGAAATTACATATAAGAAAGGAAAATATAATATTGTGGTAGATGCAATTTCAAGAAAAGAAGAAGAAACAGAGGGTTCACTATGTGCTATTTCTATTCTACAATCTGATTGGGTGGAAGAAGAAAGATCATTCAAAAATATTACGTGAACGTCGGGAGAGATAAGATTCACAATGGAATAATAAATACAAATATATATAAAATGAATAATGTTTGTAAAAGTGATAATTGTTACAATGACCGGGTGGGGGGGGGCATTATATATTGGGCCACATGAATTTTATGGAGAGTCGTGACTTTAATTCATGAAATTTAATTTACAATTATTAATTATTGTTATTTTCTTCTTCTATTTATTTTATTTATTATTATTATTTTTAACAAAAACGGTTAATGGAGCTTTGTATTAATAGAAGTGGACATGCCATTGGGGTTCGATACATCGATAGAGATTTCTTGTAAACTGGAAAACATATGCCTAAATATCCTAACTCAGTACTAATTCATGGACACATAGATTATTTCAGCAAGCCTGAACGACTTCGCGTCATTACATCACTTCTAGGTTGGAAGTTTTTTTTCTTCTTTGACACCATTTGCCATTCATTTCTCTGGTTCCATTTGCCATTCATTGCTCTGGTTCATGGATTGGCTTTCTGTCAGGCATAAAGGGTCTTCCTTTTCAGCTAAGTCTGCCCAGCTTGTGGTCAGGGGTTCTTTCTGGGTGGGCAACTTGGGAGTATCTTTTGCTTCCCCCTTAGCAGGGGATTTAATTTCGGCTTCAGCTTCAGCTTCTTCTGCTTCCCCCTTAGTGTTAAGCCCTAATGTTGGCTCATTACCCCTTAATTGGGGCATATTAGATTAGTAATTCTATTTTATTTATGTCGGCTTTAGGCCATTAGTTGTAATTTAGATTAGTAATGTTA
>JZKD02S0808153.1:153051-172007 GCA_000966675.3 Picea glauca | reverse complement strand
TATACCAAGGAGACATTTTCATTTTGAATCATCTTGTACTTGAACATTTAAGTGGGGTAAAAGAAGGTTGCCCCCTCGAAGAGGCTTATTATCTGAAATTATCTTTTTTTCAAGGTGTTGAGTACTTTTCCTGAGGTTTTTATATGCTATATTGATGTTTTGTTCTTAACAGACTCCACTGGAAAATGAGATCCCTTGATAGAGGTATGAAAATACATTATGGAAGAAAACAAGTACTTAAAATTGGATTTTTTCCAAGGCATTTTATTGTTTGTTATAAGTTACCTTTGCTTTTTCCTTGAACATGCCAAACAAATTTTTCTTTACCTGCTTCATTCTAATGATGATCATAAAGATCTTGCAATTATATACCCTCCTCTTAAATTTCTGCATTCATATCCTCACTGTATCACTGATGTTGATAAAAAATTTCTATCTAGGCCATGTAATGACCACAACCAAGTTGATAAGTCTCATGAAACCAAGGTTGATATTTCATCTCCTACACTTGACCCAACACCCTCCAAGATTTAGCATAGATAGAGACCCTTAAAGCTATCCCACATCCTTCATGATTTTCTTCCAAAACACTATGAGTACCTACCTATGTTTGATGGGGAACCCGATACCATCTTAGCTGAAAAGCACATCCAAAGGTTTGAGAATTTTGTAGAGTTGTTTGAGATCGACCATGATGATGTTTGTATGAGAGCCTTCTCTCAATCCTTGAAAGGAGACACCAAAGATTGGTTTAAACGTCTGTAGCTAGAGAAAATTAGCTCATGGGAGGAATTGAAGGATGTCATTTTAAAGTTTTGGGGCAGGAAGAAATTGTTGGATCTACAACCTATAGAGTTCTATGCCTAAAAAAAGCAAAGCAATGAAACTATTTCTATATTTAGTAGGAGGTTTTCCAGTGTCTATTACAATTTTTCCAAAGGAATTCAGCTCACTGAAGTTGTTGCCATGCTCCATTATGCAACTACTCTTCATCCAAACTTTTCTTTTCTCTTGATGGAAAGAATACCAAAGTCCTTACAACAAATGTTCGATGATGCTCAGGATATTCAACACAACATCCAAGCATGTAAACATATCCAAAATGAGGAGTTAGTTTCTAAAGAAAATAAAAGAGAATATGAATAGAAAATGGTTGATTGGAACCTTGAGGATATAGTTGACCATGTCATAGGCCCTCTTGAAATTCCCAATACCAAGGATGTTGCAAAAAATAATGTCCCACTTGTTGAAAGAAAAGATGTTGATTTAGTTTCTTATCCATCCCATGATAAGCAAGGGGTTGATTATTTCATGTATTCAATTATAGATAATCAAGAGGATGAGTGTACAAATCAGTTTTTCAAAGAGAAGGATGATGTTCCAAGTTTGTTCTTGTTAGATGACCTTGCATATGTCAGTGATCTGACTATATATGAAAAGTGTGAAGATGATCATGATATTACAGACTTTATTTTTTAGCAGTACAGTGAGGAGGAAAATATTAGATCAGCTGAAGAGAATTCTCTACCCTTGTGCTTTACTACATTCAAATTGTTGAAAGATAATTATCAAATTATTCTTGAGGCAAACAAATTTGTGTTGATGCAAAGTTACACCAAACCAACAAAATGGATTGACAAGATATTGGAACATTCTTCTCAGACGTTTGATGACCCTATTCTTTGTTTTGACGAAGACCTTGTGAATTCAGAAATACAGTCATTGGCCGAAGACAAAGTGGAAAGTGAGCATGTCTATAAACCCAAAGAGATGGAAAAATGTACCTATGATGATACTAAAAAAAATGAAGAAGGTTTCGAATCAGGTAACAAAACCTTTCCATGGTGTTTTTCCTCATTCTAATCGTTGAAACAAAATAGCATTTCAAATAAGAAAAATCCAAGAATGAAGTCGAAGGTGAAGAAAGCAACAGGCTTGCAGATAATTACTCTCTCCTCTTATGCTTTTCTTCCTTTGAATGGTTAAGAGAAAATCATGAAATTTCAGAAAAAATAAGGACCTCTGACTATATTTATAGTAGCATTGTTTTACGTGAAAAGGTTGTCATCATTAAAGAACACCAACTACACTCACATGCATTGCACGATCATTACTTGAAAGAGTATTTCAATTCAGAGTTCCAATTTGTGCTTAATCATTAGATTAAAGAAGAAGATGATCAAGAAATTTTTATCAAAGGTCTTTTCCTTTCTCCCAGAACTAATGCAGATGCTCAACAATATTACCAGCAAGACAAGGTATTTCAAGATTGCTTTTCTTCCCCTGAGAATGACGTACTAGTCCTTCTAAACAACATAGACACGAGCAAAGATTTTGAAAATATATCCATGAGGATTCTAGACTGTGAATTAATTCATGATGTTAGCCTTTTGCATTTGCAAGAATATTATGAATAAGATCTTATTTCTATTAATTCATTTGAAAGTCAATATGGCAGCCCTCAAACAAATTTCCAGAAGTTTAATGAAACCGAATTAGAATGGTTTGATGAACAAAAGGATAGCTTTGATGCACATAATATGGCTGTCATATTTGAAGAATGTATGAATGTTTTTCTTGAGATGCAAAGAGAAGTAGACAAACCCATTTCTGCCATTTCATTTGAAAATGTTCTCAAGACAGAAGAAATAAAGAAAAAAAATCAAACACTTACGAAAGAGTCTTGGATTTTTGTTTCTGCGCGCCAAAAAGAAATGATTTTTCATGGTTTTCAAGATCTGGTGGCCATCCTATTACAATCATCAGTGAAGGAGGATTTTGTTTCATTCATAAACTCAGATTTTGAATTCAAAATTTGTTTTCAACTAGTATGTTCTACATTTGTCTACCTTCTTAAGAAAGATGTAAGTGGAGAAAAATCAGGAAGCCAATTGCTTGATTGGTTGCATTGGCACTTTAGCATCACTTGATTGAGTGTTTGTTGAAGAAAAATCTCCCTGCAGACAAGTAGATCTCCTCTTGAGAGCTAGACTCTTAACTCTTAAGACAGAATATGCGTATCGTGGACACTGACTTTCTTTTAGATCTAGATGAACTAATGTCTGAGGAGGAAGGAGAAAAGAAGTACCTTTTACCAGTGTTTGTCCCTGCATGGTCCAAGTTGAGCTCCAATTTTAAGCTCCTCTATAAGCCCTGTAGACAAACAAAATTACAAACAAATTCCTACTCTACGGAGATTAGTTCGAAATAGATCTATCTATTAGAGACAAATTCATGTGAGATCAAACATAGAATTGAAAGAAACAGGCCTAGCATATTATATTAATGAGAACAACAATGAAGAATGCTTACATCCATAGATGTGAGTGTACCAACTTTGCCAAGCCTTCCTCATCCGAACCCTTGCTCAAACGGTCCACAAACTGAATGTTGATGTTCTGAAAGACACCTTCTTCATGAGATCATAGGTTGGATGCTTCAAAATACTTTTCCCCATCCCTTTCACCATGAGAAGGCCTATTTAAATAGGCTTGGAGAGGCCCAACCACTTGAGATATATTTGGGGTAAGTTGAGGATTTTCCTCCTTTAGTTATGGATCTTCCCTAAGATCATGGCTTGACCAAGGATTCGAATCCAACTGCCTTCAGATATTGAGGGGATCTTTCCCTCATTCTTCTCAACAAACCAATTTTCACCTAGAATAGGTAGTGCTCCTCCAAAAGGGGCATCAGAGTGTTATAGCGCTCCCAAAGAGAAAGAAAGAAAGCGCTGGTGTTATAACGCTCCCCCAAAAGGGTGGACAGAGTGTTATAGCACCCCCTGACAGTGTATAGGGGAGTGCTCCTCTCTGAAACTCAATTTTTAGTGGTTCTTCCAATAGCAAGAGACTTGTATTTCTAGTAGACTAATTCCTCCTCTTCACAACTAATCTTTGAGGTGTCCTAAGTGTCCCTGTCATGTTGTTGGAGGCATGACATAGGCAAGAAGGTAGTATGATGCTAGCAACACTTATACACTTGCGGTCAAGATGCGACACTTGCGAAGTGAGTAATTTTTAGGTGTAACAGATTGCCCCCCAAAGTGTGAAGTTAGAAGACGAGAACTGATAACTGAAATACTTTACAAACTTTCAAGCAAGGGTGCAGGCTCAGAGAACTTGACAGAAGCTGCACACAACCATCAAACAAATATTACGATATGCTTCAAACCCAAGGCAGGCATACCTATGCTTGAGTGATAGAGACTTTCAAGGTATGGCCACCATAAATATGCTGTAGATCCATAATTATATTGATAAAAGGTATAGCCACCGAAGATACACTGTGGCTCTATACTCTCATGACATGAATTGATCGTAACCATGAAGAATACACAGTGGATCTATGAGATGACAAGACATAGCCACGACCAATACAAAGTTGATCTATGTGACAATATATGTGTCATTGTTCAAGAGAAACTCCTTCACAACCTGGGCAAAGTACATATCGGAGTGATCGCTCAACCCAGGGTCTTCTTACCGATCTCGATGTAGTACAAATATAACCATGTGAATAGATGTCCTGATGTCGAACATGGCAGAAACCACTTGATTACCGGTCAATGATGTAAACCGTTAACAAGCGTGAGGGAGATCACCATTAATGTCAATGATTCCCAAGGTACCCTAGTACATTCCAACGAATGTGAATGGATGAGATGAAGTCGAACATCTGTGGAATCATCCGATTAGAGGTCAATGATGTAAACCCACTATCAAATGTGAGGATACCTAACATTGAGGCATGCAGGTCCCAAAGTACTAACTGGTTTCTAAGTCTACTTCCTGGATAATGTGTTGAAATCGACAGGAATAGACTTGTCGAAGGAGAACCTTGATGTATCCCCCATCAATGACACAAAATAGACATAGAGATATAATCGGTAGATCAAATGAACATGGACTGACATGGGTATTGAGACAAGATATTTGTGATGGTTGACTCTCGAGGCAGATACTTCCCTTGAACATTGAGGCACAACAACAAAAACATGACATGGACCAAAACACGATGATGCAATGGATACTATGACTTTCATTGGGTCACCCAAAGGAGTAAGAAAAAACTCAGAGGATTGGTTCAGTGCATAGGTTCAGTGGATTAATATGTGCATAAAGACAAAGTGTCATGTTCGATCGCGACTCTAAGAGTTACTGGTAATGTTCTCAAAAACTGCTTGGCTTGCTTCCTTCAATATTTTCCCTCATCCAGATAGACGAGTACCTCTTTTTAATTTAATGAGCTCGAGGAGGGTAACACATGCTTGATATAAGTCCCCGAGATGTAGGACAGTCGGTGACAGAGTGTGTTTTTAAGCCACTCCGTGATGTTAAAGTCACCGGTTCGAAACCTGCGGGGACAAAAAATCCAATCATGTTAAGGGTTGGTGTGCCTCAGGCCGGGTGCGATCCTCGGGTGATTTTGACAGCTTAGATGCCCCTGATTCGTGGTTTCTCAAGCCACAGGTTAATCGTGTAGCCAACAGGTCCCGCACAAATTAACAAAAAAAAAAACAAAAACACATGCTTGATATAACTCACCTTCATTAAGTTCCTCTTCCTTTGTTTAATGAACTGGAAGAAGTAAGGGTTCGATCCTATATGGGCCCTTCAATGTATGATGGTTTAATGAGTCTAGAGAAGGTAAACTCAAAGTTTTTTCATGATTATTGAGTCTAGAAAAACACTTAAAAGAGAACTCTCTCAGTTCCTTTTTCATAAAGTTGTCTGATGAGACCGAAAAGGAGATAAACTATTGCTCAACAAATTTTTCCTTCAAATACTTTAATGAGCGTGAAGAGAAAAAGGTCGTTCGACAATCTTTTCATGTTTAGAGAGTCTGAAAATAACTTAAAGATGACTCCAATGTTGTCCTTTTTTCGTAATGTTAGTCTCGTGAGGCCGAAAAAGAGACAAATTATCACTCGAAAGACGCCCTTTCAAACATTTTAACGAGTGGGAAAGGAAGCAAGATCACTCGACAATATTTTCATGTTTAGAGAGTCTGAAAAGAGATTAAAGAAGACTCCAGGGGGTTCCTTTTTCGTGTATCCATACAGGTCCGAAAAAGAGATAAAAGTTTACCCGGATTCATTCTCATGTATTTACGAGCATGAGAAAGAACAAAGGCTAAGCTCAGTATGCCCCCAACTTGAGAGCTAGTGGCTTAACTCCAGAATGATTAGCAAAGGCTGGAGACATGCCCTCCAAGCTTCAATTCATTCACCGACTTTTAGGTTGTCCCCAATTTCTCTACTAGATGAGAAAAAGGAGAAGGGTGGATGAAAACAAGGTTCAAGAGAGGTGACTGTTTCATTTTTTAACGAGCTTGACTCAGGAAAAGAACTATGCTCAAAGCCTATTTTTCATTTTTTAATGAGCTTGCTACAGAGAAGAGAAACTATGCTTGTGGCCTCTGTTTCATTTTTTAACGAGCTTGCTACAGAGAAGAGAAACTATGCTCGTAGCCTCTGTTTCATTTTTTAACGAGCTTTCTACAGAGAAGAGAAACTATGCTCGTGGCCTCTGCTTGATCATGGCTTCCAAGAGAATAACGCTTTGGAAGGATATCATGTCAAGGGACAAAACTCGGTCATGGCCTCCAGGAGATCTTCCCTGGATGGAAGATAATCACTTGGGAAGGAACACATGTTGAGAGTCACGATAGGGGTAAGGGGATCAGGCTCCAATAACGCTACCGCAGAAATCACCATGTCCACTACTGGATCCAAATCATCGGAATTTGAAATCATGGGAGATGATGGAAAATCAACACCAGGAGGGTAGATAGAGTGTATATCTTCTCGATTTCTTCACGAGGGGGAAGAAAAGAGGATCGATGATGGTTATTATCCCAAGGTATCTCATCAATGAGAATCATTTCCAAAATAGATGCATCAAAAAGAAAAATTGTGGAAATGCAGTTGATTGTAGACGACAAGGAACTCAACTGGGATTGCATCGAGGAACTGTTGAGTGCCAACAGATGTTGGTTATCTGACAAGGGAGAAGTGGATTGGAGAGAAATGTATGATGGTTCGACTGGACTAAGTGGAATGATGTCACCTAGTGAATCGAATTCCAATGGACGAGGTACAATCCAAGGGTCATATGGTTCCAAAGATTGATAAGCCGCGATCAAAATCATATCGACGGTGGAAATATGATGTGTAGTTGGTGGAAGTGGTGTAGGGAAGGTACCCATGAGGCTAGAATATTTCAGTAAGCCAACACCAATGCTTTCATACGTGATCCTGTGGTCTCCCAAGAAAGTAATATTGTTGGTAGCAGGAGCGCGAGCATCGGTCGTGCAGAAATCCAACTGATCAACAGTGACAATTTTTCCCTGATGACGAAATTGGACACATCGAAAAATTGACGAGGCAACGACAGTCATAGAATAAAACCAACTTCTTCCAAGTAACAAGTTGTAATCGATGGGAGCATCGACCACCTCGACATCAACAGTAACAATTTTTCCACCCAATTGGATGGGCAGGGACTGTAAAATCCCATGGGGATGAAAACCTCACCCATCAAAGGTGCGTAACATCATTGGGGATTTTTTGAGTGCTGGTGATTTTAAACCTTTCAAACAGGATAAAGACATGACACAAATCGAGGCTCCCTCATCCAAAATAGTTCGGTGGATTTGTTGATTGTGAACAACAACATCAACTTGGAAAGCAAGTTGGTGGGAGAGTCGAGACACATAATTGTCCAGGTTAAACATGATATGGTTGGACAACTCAGGATCAACAGTGCCAAGAGCGTTCTACATTGACTAGGACAGTGCTGTAGAACTTCCAACGTAGACATATCACACGGTGCCTGAGCCAAATGTTCAACAATGTTGTAGTTCTGGGCGGCACGTGAACTAGGATTAAAGGTAGCTTTGTGGATATTTCTCTTAGGAGGGTGTAAGATAGAGTTGAACGTGGGTTTCTCAATCTGAAGTGGTCCATATGGAGGATTAACTGATGGAAGACTAGCAGAGGACGATGATGGATCCGGTAAAGTACCGATATCATTAATGTCTTTTCCTTTGTTAGGGTTACCTGGTGTGTTGTATGTCTTAGAGAGAGTGGTCAAATTAATCCCATTAAACATATAAATATGTGTAGTCGACGAGGCTTCATCATTAGGATGGCTAGAAATTCCCCCAGGAGAGGGGGTTTCAACAACCATGGATTGTTGTTGTGGAAAAGGCTGAGTAAGAACAGTAGGTTGTGACTTTCCTTGGAAAATTTTGGCCACTTCATTGCAAAGTGGATAGTGTTGAAGGTAGTGATCGTCACCATAAATGATACACGGGAATTTCATTTTCCGTTTTGTTCTCTTTTCGATAGCAGGTGTGTGATTTTTTGGTTGTTCATTCTTATTTTTTGATTTATTCTTAGTCTTCTTCTTACTTCCGGATTGTTGTGAAGTGGCAGATTGAACTGCATTCACCTCAAAGATTTGATTTTGGGGGGAGGTAGAGGAGAGTGTGGTCGATTGGGAAAAAGACTGAGTTTTGATGGAACCGATAACACCATCCGCATGAGATGAGGATGATGGCTTAGATGGATCGGTATTAGCTCGATAAATATTCAGAAGCAAATCATACAAAGTAATAGATTGGAAATAAACCAAATCTAAATACTAAGCCCGAGCGATGGCTTGTTCCTCTGTGACCGTGCCACCCATAGCGACATTGCGAGCGATCGGGGGTAAAAGTGATTTAGTAAACCATTCCGCCAATAATATGTCAGGAATGATTACCTTGATCATCCTTCGTCGTCGCCTCCACTCATGAATATGGTCAGAGATATGCATGAAGTTAGTTTGATGAAGGGAGGTCAATAGTTTAGTACCCATTTCGTAGTGAATAGGCAGTTGAAAGTGCATGAGGAAAGACATGGCAAGGGAATTGAAATCATGAAAATAAGCACGTGGTAGTTCAGTATACCACTTTTCCACTGAGCCTGTAAGTGTTCATTGGAAAAGACACAAACGTACAGAATCATCCATGAGGGAGTTTGATGAACACCACAAATGGAAATTCATCACAGGGTTGTTTGGATCTTCTCCATATTTTCCGTCAAATTTTGAAATATTAGAAGGAAGTTTAGTTGGAATGACTGGCCAAACCGGTGAATGAAAAATAGGATCATTAGTTAACCGAGATAAGTCTAGGAGATCCAGAGTTGCAAGGAAAGGTAGTTGTTGGTTAATTTGCAGATGATACTGGTGCGGCATAGGAATTCTAGTAGGACCATAAACTGGGTTAGGTGGATAGTTATAACCAGTAGGTCCTCCTACATACAGTTGTTGCTGGCCAAGATAAGCAGGATTCGATGGTGGATGAGAAACATTTGCATAACCCGGTGGGTTCTGAGCATTATAGGCCGGGTGATTTGCTTGCCCATGAGGAGGATAAACATTTTTCCCTTGAGAATGGTAAGGCATAGATCCCAGAGGCGGATACACATTAGACCCATGAGGAGGATAAGACTGTGGTCCCGGAGAACTCCAGGTGGTGTTTGGGATGTCGCCCAGATAATATTTTCCGTAAGATGTTCTCGAAGGAACATGATTTGATACCCCTCCTAGTGGATTATGAGATGAGTTCCCCCTAATGTGGGGTTGAATGAAAATTCCTCTTAAAGATACTCCCCAGGATTGTGAAGGGTTTCCAGCAAATGAAGGTTGCCCTCCTGCTAGCGATGGATTAACGACTGGGGAATGACTGGAAAATGGAGGTTGCCCTCCAGAAGGAGCATGAAAAGGGGGCTATGCCCCAGGAGGGGTAGGCCCACCATGGAAAGGTAGTCCTCCAGGAGGGAAAGGTTGGTTATATGGTGGTTTCCTTCCAGCCGGTTGTGTTGGGCTAGCAGGGGTTTGCATTCTCAGCTAAAAAGATGTCCTAACAGGATCGTGTGGAACATGTGGAGATGTAGAGTAAAAGCTTGCATAAATGGGGGTAGATATTGAAGTGCCTTAGAGATGAGTAGAGTAGATGAGTCCAAAATTAGGATGGAATTGTGCTGGTGTAACAGTAGGGTTAATAACCTGATCGACTGGGTGATTCATGGTTTGACCGGATGGTCCTGTTTCACTAGGAGGGTCATGAGGGTGAAAGGGTTGTCAAAAGGATTCAAAATGTTCATAAAGATCGCGTCTCGATGAAGTCCTCCATACAGAAAAAGTAGGTGTGGGATTGGTATCTACTACGGTGTTAGGACGAACAGGAGTCCTATACTCATCACCAAAGATTGGTTCTGTAGATCCCATATATGTTTCGGTAAAAATAATCTCCGGTAATCGTGGGACCTCTTTGTCTATGACATTCACAAGGGATTCTAAATGAACCAAAAGTGGTTCGAGAGGAGTTACCGAAACAAATGTAGTGGGATTTTCAACCGTGACCAAAGCGCCTTCTGAGTTATCTAACGGAGGAGCAATAACACTTCCAGCGTCGGATTGATTTTCTACCTCTCTACGGTAGTTGTCTTCTGGAGGGTTAGGAGGTAAGGGTTGATAGCCTTACGGAGGAAGCCCTTGCATCCTACATGATCAACGAAGACCTTTATCATCTACAGGCTCAATTGTGGAGAATAACATAACACACTGAAAAACTAACAAAAAGAAACAACATACGCTAATAAAATCTAGGAATCAACCAAGCAAACAAAACTTCTTTCGATGATCGTACTAGTTGGTGATGAAATCCAACATCACGTGATCAAGTCGAGAAGGGGCTAGGATATGGTGGAATAGTTACAATGGTGACCTGCTTAACGGACTTTCACCTTGGTGCAAGCTTCCACACAGTAATTGTGGATTTACCCTCCAAGGAGCCCGAGTGATTTTGACCAATGTCTATTCCAGGAACAGTGAGACTTCCTTTCACCATCACCTTGTGTAAGTACCTAAAGATTATGGCAACTAAAGACACCAATTCACAGTGAGTCCTTGGGCAGGTACAGTCAAAAATCTGATCTGAAACGTATGGGTAGGATAACAAGTCTGAAATCAACCTGATAGGATCCCACACATAATTGTGGGTATACCTCCAAGTGACCGCCAATATACGGTCCTACCACTACAAACAGTTGAATCACGGAGGGATAATCTCCATAATTCGCTTGAATGCGAGCTCGTGCGTAACCCTTGTGTGAGAGGGGGATCCCAGAAAACCAATACAACAATTGGATTTGACTCTCCCTAGCTCAGGATGCTAATTTTTGTTTTGAAAACTTTGGAGAGTTGTACTCATAGCCTGATCCAAAGTGCTAACCCTAGTCTACTTGGTGGAAGATCCTCAAAACAAAAAATGTTCTAGATAGTTTTTTAATTAGCGTTCATTTTACAGTTGTTCTTTACTCAAAGGGTGTATGAAAGTGAAACTGATGGAATGATGACTCAATTCCCAAAAAGATGCATAAAATATGATAAGAAATCGTTTCTTTTCAATGAATGCCTATTTAAGGGAAAGAGAAAGAGTCGTTTTCACTATCAAACACTAATATGGAATGTCCTCAATCAATTGGTTCTCAATCAAATTTGATGCAATGCTAAAAAATTTCAGAAATGCCTTCTAATATGTAAACCAATCACTAATATGTATCATTTTCATTTGTATGTGAATGATGATTAATTCAATGCAAAAACTTCTCCTGCCAACTACTCTTTCAGATCAAGGAGATTCGGACAAGCATAAGAAAATTTCGCACAAACAACACACCCTCTTGCTATGATTGAAACAAGAAGCAAAAGAAAACAAAAGATAACAAAGAAAATTAAACAATTCACACAAAAGAGAGATGTTTAAGAACAATGACCTCAAAAAACCAAATGATATGATTCACAGATTTATGATGCCCTTCACCAGAGTTCCCGCTTAGTCAAATAAGACAGAAGAAAGAAGTGGATTGATTCCAAGTTCTCAACAGTAGAAAAACTCAAAATAAGGAAGAAGGCCACCAAATTTGAACAAAAAAGTGCTTATTTCTCAAAAGGAAGGATGTCAAAGGTCAATAGGAAGAAGCATTGAATCACAAAAAAGCTCAACAAGTGAAAAAACAAAGAATAGTCTTCATAAAAGACAATTCTGGAAAGGGTTTTTGCAGAGAGAGGTTGGCGCTCTAGTGTAAGGGGCACCAGAGCATTATAACACTCTGTCTAAGGCCTTCAGGGAGCTTTGGCACCCTGATAACAAGGTAGGTGAGTGTTGGGCTTCCATAGCTCACAAAATTGTCCAAAAAAAACAAAATTTCAGTCAAACTTTGGCAATCAAGATGAATGTGATGGGGTAAGGAGTCAATCAGCATATGAAATCAAACATATGGGGTGAAAAAGGTCTGAAAAGAACAAAGGGTAAGACAAGGTATGTGAGGAAAACTAAAACTGAAAGTTTTGATTCGATCCCTAGTGGAGTCGCCAATTTTTGTTGAAGGAAAATCTCCCTGCAAATAGGTAGATCTCCTCTTGAGAGCTAGAATCTTAACTCTTAAGACAGAATATCCTTATCATGGACATTGATTTCCTTTTAGATCTATATGAACTAATCTATGAGGAGGAAGGAGAAAATAAGTACCTTTTACCGGTGTTTGTCCCTGCACGGTCCGAGTTGAGCTCCAATTTTAAGCTCCTCTATAATCCCTGTAGACAAACAAAAGTACAAATAAATTCCTACTCTACTAAGATTAGCTCAAAATAGATCTATCTATTAGAGCCAAATTCATGTGAGATCAAACACATAATTGAAAGAAATAGGCCAAGCATATTATATTAATGAGAACAACAACAAAGAATACTTACAGCCATATATGTGAGTGTAGCAGCTTCGCCAAGCCTTCCTCATTCAAACCCTTGCTCAAACAATCCACACACTAAATTTTGATGTTCCGAAAGACACCTTATTCATGAGATCATAGGTTGGATGCTTCACAATACTTTTTCCCATCCCTTTCACCATGTTAAGGTCTATTTAAATGGTCTTGGAGAGGCCCAACCACTTGAGATATATTTGGGGTAAGTTGAGGATTTTTCTCCTTTAGTTATGGATCTTCCCTAAGATCATGGATTGACCAAGGATTCAAATCCAACTGCCTTCAAATATTGAGGGGATCTTTCCCTTATTCTTCTCAACAAACCAATTTTCGCCTAGAATAGGTAGCGCTCCTCTAAAAGGGGCACCAGAGCGTTATAGCACTCCCCAAGAGAAAGAAAGCAAGCACTGGTGTTATAACACTCCCCCAAAAGGGTGGACAGAGTGTTATAGTGCCCCCTGACAGTGTATAGGGGAGCGCTCCTCTCTGAAACTCAATTTTTAGTGGTTCTTCCAATAGCAGGAGACTTGTATTTCTAGTAGACTGATTCCTCCTCTTCACAACTAATCTTTGAGGTGTCCTAAGTGTCCCTGTCATGTTGTTGGAGGCATGACATAGGCAAGAAGGCAGTATGATGTCAGCAAAACTTATACACTTGCGGTCAAGATGCGAAACTTGCGACACTAATGATGACACTTGTGACACTTGCAAAGTGAGTAATTTTGAGGTGTAACAGTTTTCATTTCAGTATTTTTAGGGTAGGTAGGAATGTACAAATAAGATTTCCATACAATCATTCTTCAGTTTATATTTCCAGTATTGTGTACAGTCAGTTTCAACAGTAGATCCAATGTTCGGTACCGAGTTGAGAACGACATGCAGAGTTTGGACTTCAGCAGACACTAGTGATATGGTAGGATCAAGGTATACGCACATGTTTTGGGATCAGACCAATGGATTAGGCACTGGGTCTATAAGTTCTTTTCTACCTCACAAGGAGGATAACATCCCCAGTTGGATCCTATGTTATCACCATAACAATTTTCAGACAAGATCCGAGTCTCAAGAATTTAGCAAGAGCTACATTGTCTCGGGAGCCCGATAGTTTGGAGAATTGATGATTTAGAGGACCAGGACATATCTGGCGACGTATGGACAAATATAGAGGAGGTGAAAAAGGAATAACTCGATAGACCATTGATTTTTAATCATCCCAAATCAACAATTGGTGGCCATATCGGGCGGTGAACTTGCACGAGACTTAATCATATAAGGGAAGACTGGGGAAAACCATTATGGTTTTTAAAATGGATGTGCGATGCCTCCAGAGATACATTGGGGCAAAAGGCAGTTTTCCTGAAACCACTTTCTCCAAAGCCCCAATGTCACATGTTCCAATATGTCAAATCAAACAGTCGTGGAGCAGGCGATGGCTGGTCAGAATCACCCCATTTCACTCATTCGGTACTTCAAAAATATATGATGTCAGGTGAATGTCGCCATATAACGAACTCGAAAGCTAATCATTTGAAGTGGATTGGCCAAGTGTGGTGAAACAATGTACCTGTAAGAGAATATATTAGTGATTCATGATTGGAACTCTATAACTATCGATTCTCAAGTATGGCGACATCATCTCATCCATAAACGAAGTAGTCTCCAATTTGCTCGACTCTTTGATTTCTGTAGGAACATTTCAGTGTCCACGAAATTGGGATACATGGACAAAGCTATATCCAGTGAAACTGGTCATTCATGCAACATGGAAGATTTACCTACGAGTAAGAAGGAAAGGGTAATTGCACGCATATTAGCAACTAAATTCCACACAGAACCTGCTACAGACTCAGGATTGGAAGTCAGGCTAAATCCCATTATGAGGGATCTAGTCATCAATAGGCGAGATGTAAAAGAGAAATAGAGAAAACGATAGAAAAAAGAAACCATATCTGAAACAGTTGAAAGTGTTGGAGAGAATCAACCAACCTAGTTGGATATTCTAAAGGAGGAGATCGCTAAGCTAAAATAAAATCTTAGGTGGAGACAAGTACATCCCAACAAGTTTGGGACAGATGACACCTAGATATGATGAACATGTTCCTAACGGTCCCTCTAAAATAGGGTAATGGTTATTATAAATCATTCCTCCTTTGTAACTTATCTCTAGTCTTAGAATGATGAGAAGTCTGAACGTTTTGTATTCCACAAAGAAACCTTCTCTATATATATTATCCCGAGGATATAGAAAGCATGGAGAAAAGAGGAGCATGTCCTCTGTGCAGGAAGACCTTTGTAAATTTTTGGGGCTAGAATGAATATATAAATGCAGAAGCGGATTTTGGACTATTTATGAACAGATTCTAATTGGCGGTGATATGAGTCTTGTTTTCCTTTCATAGTATGTGTTTCCTGTGATCTTTTATTCCATATACGTTTTTCTTTTGTTTAAATTGGCGAGTTAAAGGCCCAGAATTTATCATTTGATGCTCTTGGTTTAGCAATTTAGACTATGTTTATCTCTTCTGAACTAATTTAGAATTCATTCCTATAATGCTCTGATGCAGTTATGTGTCCTGTTTCCTCTTATGCCATGCAAAGTGTTCAGATATAAACTCAAACTCACTTCCTGATTTATCCTTTTCCTCTTAATAGTCCCCAGGTTTGACAATGTATTGTTTATTCTAGACTCCATAGCCCAAATGTCATCTTCATTCCTCCAATCATTTTATTAAACCCCCCCCAAAACAAACCAAATCTAGCCACCTGATTATCAAAGAAATACCCAATGACATGAGAGAGCCCCCTTTGAGTTGAGCAGGCTAGTTTCTAGCTCTAAAGTAGGTTGAAACAGTTACCTCGGTCGTTTTTCTATTTAGCCGGAGAAAATTTACAGAGTGATGACAGGACCCAAGTTTGTTTTATGGATAATGGTATGAGTTTTGATATATTTGCAGGCATGAATATTCTAGATGGATAGTACATGTCATGCCATTTCCAGTGGTATGTGGAACTTCACATAACTCCTCACGGTTAGAGAGTTATGGCCATGTGAAGTTGGAGAACCCTCATGAGTCATCTAGAAGCCCCAAAAGGTCAAAGTAGTCAAAGTGGTTTAAGAGATTTTAGAAGGTAAATAATAAATCGAAGTGATGAGTGTACTATAATTAAAAATGAATAAAAAATAAATTATTTAAATAATAAAGTTAATGGATAAATTATTAAGTTACAAATGGTTAGAAGTGGGTTAACCCTAAAATAAGGAAAGTGGGTTAAGATGGTTAAAAGGAAACCCCCTTGAAGAAGCTACATGAAAGTATAAATAAGAGGAAAGGCTCTCTCATTTTAATCACACTTGAGCATATTGAATATCTACAGGCGACTGAGGTAACTAAAGGATATCTAAGCCAAATTTCAGAGGGAAGATGAAGAAAATAAGGCCAAAATTCAAGGGAGGATAAATTCTTTTGATGATGCTTTCTAAGGTATGTTATTTACAAGTCATCTCACCATTTTCGCAATAAATTTTTTTTCTAGAATGATTCAGACCGTGAAATTGGGAGGACATTGAGGAAACATATCCAAGTAGTTGTGATAAAAAAATCATCTTGTGGGTCGTTGTATTTTTGGTGTTACACGTTGTGGAAAATAGGGTTTGTGGCTAGTCCTGAAACTAGTCTAAAACATGTGTTTCGGGTAAAAACGTCATAACTTCTTCATAACAAATAAAAATTTAGTAAAAATAAATTTATTGGTTAGAGTACAGTCTATAGTATTCTATGTACAATTTTCAGATGCATACAACAAATATTCTGTGCGGGGCACTCTCTACAAGTTCGCTCTCTAGAATAAGCCAGAATTCAACAAGGTATGGCTTTTTTGATATAACTCCTTTTTTGAGAGGTTCCAAGTAGTGAAGTCTGAGGGAATTGCATAAAAGACACTGAATAACATTGTGTACCATGTTTAGATCTTTATTCATTATAGGTACATAGTTATGATTATTGCAAGTTAGGGTTTTTGACTAATCCAAAATTAGTCATGTGAGACTAAAGTAAAGTTTGATAAAAATGCTAGTCTCTTGTTGTTAAAGTTAAGGAAGGTTTGCAGGTATGTGATCTTATACACCAGGTCTATTATAGTGTTACAAATCATATTTGGATGATGAAATTGATGATGGATTTTAGTTGAGGTACATGTTGGGTACATGGTTGAGACAAGTATGTAGTTGATGAGTTGGCACATACACGAGGTGTATAGTTGATGATGTTGGTACATCTTGATGAGTCATAGTTGATGACTAGTTGATACATAATTGGTACATACTTGGTACATGGTTGGAGGAACTTGTTAGTAGTATTGTTGACACATGGTTTATGGATGATGTAGCATACTTTTGGCAGCCAATTCACTTTTTTTTTACTGTCTTATAAGCTGCCTACACCAGTTTTTGCAAACATTAATTTTTCGTCGCAATTCTCAAATGAAACGACACTTTTATTCTTTGCGCCATTTGCACACTTACCTTCATTTTTGTTTTCACGACTGTAAGTGTGAAAACTTGGTCTTTCGAAGTCGCATTAAAATCATTATTGAATTGTCGTTATCCTTCTTGTTGATATGCCCATTGTGTTTACATTTTACTTATCACTATACAGTTGGCAAAATTTTTTGGTCTGTTCTCATTGGACATCCTTTGATTGATTATGCAATTTCATTTCATGAGTAACTGAGGTTGTGATGCATTGGTAATTGGATTTATATGTTCTTTGATTTGATCTACTTGACCACTGGTTTCATAAAAATACATAGGTGTTATGGTTAAACCCTTGATATATATCATTTAATATGACACCTAGTTCGTGTGATCAAGTGCATTGGCACATTGGTCCAACACTTGGTATTGGTGTTGATTTGGCATAGCGTTTCATTGTGCCCATGGTTCATCCATTTACCAAAGGTTTTGATTGATTGAAATGGCATAGTTATAACACATGTGCGTTGTGATTTGTATAGTTGAAAGTGTCGACGGTTGTACCATTGGTAATGACTATTTTGCATGGCCAACAAATAGCTCCACCACCTTCGCACGATGTCATTAATGTTGCTCCTATCCCTATTTCACCTCTGTTAGCTCGGGTAAGCCTTCGGTTGTTTTGTTCCTGTCTATGTTGCATTCAAACCCTGGCTCGTTCACCGTGTGCTCTTCTCCATGGCACCAGTGGTGCAAATTGAGCTGAATGGTAGCCAAGCCTTGCTATTGTTCGACAATGCCCGGAAAGACTTAGAGGATAGTGGTTGGATCACCTTTGTACAGCGGTTTGAGGGTTTTAATCTATTTGTTTCACAACAGTTCACCCTGACTTTTGATGGTTGTAGGGCCAAGGTAGGTGAAATTCAGTTGGAAATCGGTGAAGAGTTCATTAGCTCTGCCACGGGCCAGCTATGGTTCAAAAAATCTAAAGTTGAGGAGGTGCCATGGCCACTATTGTTCGTCTCACGAAAGGTCACATCCTGTGACAGAGGTATGCCAATTTCCATGCTTAAACCAAGATGGCATGATCTTTTGATGGTGGTCAAACAATTCGTGACCTGTGAGGGTCGATACGGACTGGTTTTCCTTTATCACCTTTGACTGTTAATGAATTTTATGGGTTACCCATTGAATAATCCTTTTTACTTCCATCACAGCCTTTATAAAATTTCAAAAAGGTTTAAACGAGAAAAGGCCGATAGTATCCTATTCCACCATGGCCTAATCAGACTCATCGTTGTTCACCACTTAAATATCCACGGTGATAGTTGGAAAGCTTTTATTTCTCGGAATGGTTTTGTTGATGTAGAGCCCGTCCAAGTTGACAAGCATGTGATTAGTGAAACCAAGGTCGAGCCACTCATGCCCTTCCATGTCCTACTGCCCTCTCCTAAAACCTCGGTCGACCCTGATATCGACCTACCCGACGTTATAACTGAGAAGGCTGAGGCTATAAAAAATTCTGTGAGCAAAAATGTCAAGGGAAACCCTACTGTTGATGGCAAAGGTAAAAAGAATGCTCGGCTTATCTCAAGAATGGCTAGGAATAAACCTAAACCTAGTGTTGAGCAGAAGCCCATAGTCCTCAGTGAAGACTCAGACTCTGAC
>JZKD02S0808153.1:112616-136468 GCA_000966675.3 Picea glauca | reverse complement strand
TTTTCATGACTTCACCCCTTGTTCATCTCCTTATATTTTGGGATTTTTGGGTGTACTGACCCAAGAAGGGATTGTCCCTCATTTCATGGGAAGAAGGGGCTTAAGGCCCAGAGGGAATGTGGCTGGAAAAAGATAAAATCCAAATCATAACCTTCCAGATGCTCACCCAAAGAGGCCTCGAGAACAATGAATTTTTTCTCTTAAAAAATTAGAGACTCGCAAAAGGAAACACATAATAAAAATATCCCACTTGTTGAGGGATCTACACAAGTGCGTTACGAGATAGATTTTTTTTAAATTATTATTAAGCAGTTAAGTGTGTGTAGTATTCTTTAACTTTATACTATTGAAACAATAAATGCATGCATAAGGATGACTGAAAGAAATACATCCACAATATACACACAATTTATCTTGGGAAACCCCCGTGGGGGAGAAAACCCAACAAAGCTTCTTCAATATAGATTATTCAACAAGTACAATGTCTCTTTCAAGAGAGATCTCACCAAAACAAAAGACCCACCCAAAACCCCAAATAGAACATAGTAGCACACCACTAGGCCAAGATAGTCCTTCACCAAATAACCAAAACCCTTTATTGAGACACACTTCCTTGTAGTTGTGTCACTCTAAGACTTGCGTACTGCGTGATAGATCTGGTTGTGTGTTATATCTAAATGAGGCACTAGGCCTCTTATACAAACTAGTTAGACTGCCCAGAATTAGGTCAGGCCCAACCTTTCCACTTTACCCTTCTATTTTACATTTGACTTGTCAAGACACAATAGGGTCGAATTTTACAAAGACACAATAGGGACGACTTAGAAAAAATAATATAACATTAATCTTTAGGGTTTTGTCTTGGTCAAATACAATATGAATATAATAATAACAACTTCCAAAGCTACTCAAGCTTCAACACTCCCTCTTAGCAAGGAAGGTATTCTTTTGGCATGAACATCACGACTCCTTTTGCTCTTCTGTACAATTGACCATTGACTTGTTGAATTTCCAAAAATATATATTGAACAAGTTTTGTAACCACATTGTTATAGCATAAGTTGTAGGTTGGGAAAATCCCAACCCAACCAAAAAATCAAGTGCTACAACTTGGGAATCCTACACCCAATGTCACCTCGATGTATGTCCCACACTTCAAGGGTGACTAGGTCACTCTAGGGAGGTGATCTAGGTGACCCTAGGGGGAATTAGATGGGGATAGATAGATATGGAAGTGAATCCCCTAGAGGTTAAATATAAATGGAGTGAAATGTGGGAAGAGATTCCTCATAGTTCAATTGATTGTTTCCCCAAATGTATAGTACTTCTTTAGATGATTGTACCTGCTCGAGACACAAGAAAATCCAACTTGCAATGATATATGTTAGTATGGATCAGAAATTTAATTTTGTTGTCCCTAATTTGCAATAGTAGATGACAATTTATATCAGAAAATAAAGCATCTAAATCAGAATACAAAGATCTAAACTAGTTAAGCAAATCAACATCAATATTAGCAATGAATATAGGATGAAAAATGGCACTTAAGAGACAAGAGAAGATGGTTGTTGTAAACATGTATTTTATGCACAAAATTGATGCCTTATGGATGTATATTTCAGTCACTTATATCAGAATATTACACCATCAAAATATGCCAACAAGTAACCCAAAATATGCACCCTAGTTAGTAGAGTTAGTGTGCAAAATTTCGGAGCTAGTCTAGGGTTAGTTTAGGAGTTAAGAATGAATTAGTAGCTAGGTTTATGCAGCCCTAATGGTTGTAGGTTAATTTTTATAAAAAAAAATTAAGTAGTGGGAGAGAGGGGACTCCCTAGTAGGGGAAGACTCCTCTCAATGTGGAAAACCATGTCCAAGCAAGAGATCTTTCAAAAGACAAAAAATCATGTTTCCCAAAGCAATGATTTTATATCTCCAATGCAAAAAATAAATGACTAGTGCCTTTACTATTGGGTTAATGGAGTCAAATAAATGAAATAGAGATGCTACTTTCTTGGGGGTGTAAATAATCTTACTTCCTAATGCAAGTATCTCTAGTTAGGGTTTGAGAATGAGGGGTGTAAATCCTCTTACTTCCTCAAACAAACCCTTGCAACATCAATGAAATTTAAGCAATAAATGATGGAGACTAGAGTGGGGGTGTAAATACTCTTACTTCCCACTTAGCTCCTAGCACAACAATACTCGACTTGAAAAGATGATATCATAAGAGTAGAAGACTATACCAAAATCAAGAAAGACGCTAAGACAATCCACCATAAAAGCTAGAAAACATCCATCCAAGGCTAGCGCCTCACTCCTCCATCAACCATTCACAAAAGATAGCCATAAAAAAGTGCAAAAGAGACAAATATAGCCAAGTGTAGAGAAAATTTCAGATCAAGTCCTCTCACAAGAGGGAGAGTTATGTTTTAATGAGATCTTGTGATATCTTATTTATATAAAATGTGACTAAGGTGACTTGTCCATATATTAATGGGTAAACCACAAGACTAGGGGTCAACAACCCTAATATTGCTCCCTTTAAGAAAATAATATTAAAAATTCATTTTAAATACACTTTTTCACATAATAAAACCCTAATTTTAGTAGGACGTCATCCCTTTAGGGGACATTTTGGCATTTAGAGGAAGTTGTTGGTGATGGAGAAGAGTCGATAGGATTCCCAAATCCACATGTCAAGCATCCAACAAATTCCTTCATGATGAAGGTTCAAACCCCTTCAAAACTTCCAAGTGCCAATGTATGTCACTTGACCACCAAGCCCTAACCCCCCTACATGGAGTCATGCTAAAAATGGAAACTTTTTGCCTCTTCTAGGAAAAACATTTGGCATGTGGGGGCTAGGATACATCGTCCAAGTCATATTCAAGGCCTTTCAAGTTTTATCTTCCTCATCTGGCATGTGGGCCCTTGGCATCCACCTGTGGGCTTTGAGCCCCATGGAAGCCCAAACTAGGCTTGTTCTTCCAAAATTGTCCACCAACTAGGTCTTGAAAATACAAACAAGCACACCCTCCAAGGATATCAAGTAATAACATCATGATAATTGAATCCAATCAATAAATGAGCCACCTAAGCATGTGCATCAAAGATCACTATATCAAACAATTAATTTTTCAAAGACACTATGTGACTTTCCAAACTTGAATATGGGAGGGTTGATGAGGTGTACTATTGGGTAGATCTTTCCCTAGGTCAAGGAGAGTTTCCAAGAGATCCATCTCTAAGCCATGTAAAGTGGATGAAGTAGTTGGGGTCAAGACTCAATGGGCATAGGGCTCATGATATATAAGGGGTCATAGTGTATTATTCATGGGTTCCTTTGTAGAGGGTGTGTGGTACCTTCATCTGCAATTCATTTTTTCCAAGCCCATTATTTGCCATTATTTTATTCTCTCATAGTTTTAAGGAGAGGTTGAAGGTCAGTACTTGTTGGCATGTTTATAGGTGGAGTGTGCTTGTCATTGATGGAAGGAAAAACAATGACGATGGTATGTTTACTGGAAAGAACAATAGCGAGGATGGTACATGAAAGAACAACAAGGACCATGGAAAACATGAAAATCATAAGCTTGGGAGGAATAGTGCATAGTTAGACACAGAGTGCAAGTGTGGGGAAGGGCTGAGGTTAACTTCATTGTCTAAGCTCAGGAGGAGAAGCGAATAGTATGCAGAGATCAAATCTCAGAAAGAACAACGAAGATGAGACCTGCATGAGAAGGTTTGGAGGTTGAAACCTTTGAATACTTATAAAATATTTTAAGTCAGAAGAAATAGTAAGCTCAGGAGGAGGAGCAATAGTGGTTGTCGAATCAGTGTCCAGATAGGAGGAGCATGCAGAAGAGGAGAACAGATCTCAGTCATTGGATCTGAGTGTGAAGGATCAACAGTCGTTGGATCCAGAGATAAATGCACAAAGATTAAGCCTTTGGATGAGTGTAGAAGAGCGAACTTGTCAAAGTCATGAATTTATGAAGTAAGCAGGGATTGTCCATCGTCAAGTCTGATAAGTGGCACACAATCCACAACTCCGGAGCAAATCACTTCTAGAGTTTCTCAGTTTGAAATTTGAAATCCCCGAAGTCTGGAGACCCAGAGAGACGAAATACATCCTTGATCATCGGATCATCTGAAGTAGATCACAATCGTCAGATCATCTATAGAAGATCTCAAGCGTCATATCATCTGAAGTAAATCTGGGTCATATGATCCAGAAAAGACGTGGCGTAATCTTGTGGACTCCAGGTAAAGACCCGAAGTAAGCCTCAACCGTTTGATCCAAGAGGACACGTGGAAGACCATGTCAGCATGGATGTGTGTGAGATCTACGTCAGCAAGGACATGTGGCATACCACATCGACAAGAACATGTGGCAGACCATGTCAACAAAGGGCATATGGGAGACCACATCAGGAAGGATACGAGTCGTCCATTTTGAAAGGTCACTTCGGAAGAATTCTCATTCGTTGATCATACTACAATGAAAATTGAGACTTGAGAATTTTGAAGTTCGGAGACGCAAAAGGATCACAGTCATTGATCTGAAAGGGGCACACGTCAGTAGATTGACAGATCTGGAATATTGATGTACGAAGCAGAGAAGGGGTTGAGATTTGAAATATCTGAAGTCCAGATACCCGAAGGAGATCTCGATCGTTGATCGAGAAAGGGGACACATGACCATTGATCTAGTTGCTGATTGAGAGGATAGATATGAACCATCAGTTTAGGAGAACCGTCAATATCATGAGATCGATGGTCCCATCTCATTGTGGGGAGTGAAGGTGTGTGAATATTAATTTTCCATGAGTGGGCCGCAATTGAAACCACAGTTTTGATGAAATGGTACATGGCAGCTTGAGGCAAATTGTGGGGCGAAAAGCAGTTTGATTCAAACCACCTTTGGATGCGCTTGCAATCATGTGGTCACGTAAGTTCATCGCCCAAGTCCATATCAAAAGAAGGAGTTATCTCTCGCTATACTGAGATCGCTAAGTGCTCAAAATTTATGCCAGTGGTCACAACTGAGGTCACATCAACAGGAAATTTAGGAAGGAACTAGCAACACTAGGCTCCATTTCAGAGTTTCACGAGTCGAGAGAATTGAGGCAACTCACAGCTGGATATCCGATGTGCGAAGTCATGAAGCACCCTTTTTCTTGGCCCTTGGTCACAACCAAGGTCACATTAGTGGAAAATAAGGGAAGGAGCTAGAAACACTAGGTTCCAGTTTGAAGTTTTGCGAGTTGGGAAAATCGAGGTGACTCGCAGCAGAACTTATGAAGTGAATAGTCATGAAGATCCTTTTGTATAGGTGTAAGGTCACCTCTAGTGTTCACGAGAAAGGAATGTTACGAGGGAAAATATCTCTATGGCAAGGGTAAACCACAACAGACAGGTATGACTGCAGAAATCTACTCAATTCCAACATATGCTATATAAACCAATGTGCAAGAGAGATAAGAAAGAAGCCTACTTCGTTCCAACGTTTGAAGATGTCCACCATTGAGAACTTTGACCCAAATCTTTATACCTACACAACAAGTTCTCAAAAAACAAGTAGAGCAAGCATATAGTGATAATAGAAAAGGTTATCACATTAGATAGCATAATCCATCAATAAACATTACAAACATGCCCATGGATAATAATCATATATTTGCATGATACCAATAGGACAGGAAAGGAGTATTTATATTACTAAATGATCATCATAAGTGATAACATTATAGACTTTCATGTCGGCATGGTTTGGAACCAGGAAACCAAGTTCCTTCCAACTAGGTCTCCACCACTTCAATCCTCCACCAAAGGAAAGCTCATAGAAAAGAGACAATGAGGTTCTCTCAACAATAGAGAAAGAGATTGGGGGCTGAACACTATGTTCAAACTTGAGGGACAAAGGGATGTTGACTCAATATGAAGTAATTTCTCCAGAGTAACTTTTCTCTCAAAGTTGAATGCTTTCTCCTCTTTTCCATAGCTCGGAATTGTGCTCTTATAGCCTTTAAAAATTCAACTAAAGGGCCGAGTAAGGTGTTATCCACAAATTTGGTTATTGTGATGATGTCATGATGATGGAAAATCAAGCTCTTTACCAAGAATACTTTCCTGAGAAAAGGTACAGTTGTCTTCTTCCAGAATTCACATTTTGAAACATGTTCGCAGGCTACTTATATATTCACCTGCGGGAATGCCTGTTTCCCGCAGGCTACCTTAAGCTGGGGTGTGAACTTCCCACACTGTACTCATGGTTAGCGTGTGGACATGATTTTAAAAGGGAAAAAGATAAATATCTCGAACCTTCTAGAAGGGAATCTTCTAGAAGGATGAGTTGGCTTTTGAGTGGTTATTCAAGTACTGTCATTCCAGATATCTTGGGATCATTCCCTATCCAAGTAACTAATCTATCTCTTCCTATATATTGAGGAGATTTCTCATGGAAAGGGTTAAGTGAAGAAGTTCAGTTAGCAGCAAGCTAGCAAGAGTTTTGATTAGAGAATTAGTGCAAGACAGTATGAAGGATTGATGCTACAGCAGCAAGAGACAATAGCAAGGTCATCACATGTGGTTGATTTTCTTCATGCATGAGCAAGTGTGTGTGTCAGAGCTAGAGTCCATCGAAAGGAGACTTATGACATCAAGGATCAGGTTGTAAGTTTCACTTTTAATTAATGCAATACAGTAATATGTCCCTTTCCCATAAAGACGATGTCACTTTGTTACATAATTCCTTGATCATATGTATAGACTAGTCATTGAATATCTTAACCTGTCTTTTCTTCGATTGGTTCGTTTTGTTGTGATCCGGACGGGACGAGAGCATTGAAGAAAATATTGGAACAACATAGATATAAGGAAAGCGTTCATAAGGTATGGCCATATCCCTTATCTCTCAGTTCATTCAATAGGCTATATCTAGGGAAAGTGTATTATTCTGTCATGTTTTGTTCTAGATACCAGGTGGATCTAGGGAGATTGGTTTGTGTCCGCACTTACGGATTTATCCAATAACATAAGGATAAGAGATCTCTTGTCATGACATGGAAACCTGACTTCATTTTTGTATTTTTTGGCACAAATCTCAATGTACGCGGGCTATAGTGGAGTAGCCTACATATACACATGCTATATATTAGATAGGGCGCATATATGTGGAAAAATATGTATTTTTAGCTCTGGATTCATGAAAAAGGGATGACAAGTCTGCATAGGGAAATGGAAAAAGGCCCTCTGTGCAAGATAGCAATGGTGAGGCAAATATTTCTATAACAGATTCCCCCTAATTTGTTAGATCAGAAGAGTATCTGTGATGGCCGAAATACATTATAAATAACCTAGAAGTGGAGTGGTGTAAACCCAGATGGAAAGACTAGTTTCTCATTACATTCTGTGTTGACTTTACATACATGGCTGCCAATAGAATACAATGAAGATCCATGTGGAAAAAATACCAAATAAGTGTCAGTGGCCATGAATAGGAAAATACAAATGCGGTTATATGCCAAAATCTGTCATAATCACAAACAAGGCCCAATAGAACCAGTCTCAAAACCAATCTGAAGATATTTGTATACAATGGAGTATAATCTGATGAGTCGTGATTACTGAAGTCAAATAGGTGTTGGTCCAATGAAAGGGAAGAAACAACTCATGAAAGTTATGGCCACATAGTGATGTCTTCAAGCATTCTACACTATCCGCCAAGGGTGCAAGTCTACATCATGTGAATAAAGGAGTTGAGGTCGAACACAATGAGTCATCATTTGATTACCGATCATTGAGGTATACCATTAACAAACGCGAGACAACCTACCAATAATGAAAGTAGGTATTAAGGCACCGAGCACATTCCTACAAGTGTGAATAAAGGAGTCAGTGTCGAACACTTGAGGAATCCATTGATCAGGAGACATTGATGTATTACAACATGTCAATGGCGAGAAATCCTACCACTAATGACTGCAAGCCTCAAGGTACTCATAAAACTCTAGGTCCCATATCTAGAATAAATGAGATGACGTCGATGGAAAGAGACCCGATGAAAGGAGATAATTAATACATCTCTCATTAGTTAGCATGAGGAACAAAGAATGAGCTTCATAATTTGGTGGAGATCGGATGAAGAACATGTTCACGAAGCAATGATCCTGTGCATCTTTCACGTGTGCAAAATGCAAGCGGTATACAAAAAAGATCCTCTGAATAGTAGACAAAGACGAAAACTACTGACAAAGGCGAGGAAACCACCAATAAAGATAATGGCATCCAAGAAACTTCATGAATCCCAAAGTGTGAATAGATGTCTTTCCATCGAAGACAAGGGAAACCACCTAGTCAATGACCAATGATGAAATGTCAACTGCTAGGTTCAAGGTGACCTACTAATGATGAAAGTAGGGTCAGGGTGCATGATAAGACCATAGTATCATGTGATTCTGAGACAAATTGAGGGTATGGCCGACATTCAAAGTCAAGAGTTCTGAGGAATGGACGACACAAGTTGATAGACTTCCTTTGAACAAGAGCATGAGACATATGGTAGACTCCGACAGCATAGACTCAATGATGTAACTACTAGATGCAGGAGGCATCAATAATGTTCTCTATGGGGACTGGAAGAGTAACCAGTCGATAGAGAAAACTATGTAATAGGAACAACTTCCCGAGGCCATGCTAAACCCAAAATTATGATGACACAAAGAATCAATAACTTTGTGCTCTATTCAAAGGCAACACGACTGCTGCCAAATATAATATAGTACTCCCTTCCCGCCCGTATTTTTTTGTGTTTTCATAACAAATGAATGCTATGATACAAAGGAGGGAACGAGTGTTGCAAGTAAGAAACACTAGTTCCAGGAGTGGAACGTGCCTATGATCAATGCAAGGAAATGCATGCAAGAGATGGACACTCATGGTGATGTTCCCTCCAAGGTATAGGGTGTCAAATTGCGAAGGATATAAACAAGGCTCTGCTTGGTTGAGGATGCAAAAATTTCTTAGGCAACGATTTATAACGCAAAGTAAGAACCAGCTAAAGGCTTAATATTGCAAGAGAGGGCATGAGATGAAATCACAACTTAACACCAAAAAAGTCCTTTTTTATGTCTTTTAGTCTACTTGGTGTGAAAAAGGGATAAACTTCTGCCAAATAGACGTCTTTTCAAATCCAATTTACGAGTGTGAAAAAGACAAGTACACTCGGCGATCTTTTCTATTTTTGGTAATGAGTCAGAAAAGGGCTTAACTAAGACTCATGACCTTTCAAATCCAATTTAATGAGTGTGAAAGGGACAAATCATTTGACAATATTTTCGGTTTTTATACAAGTCGGAAAAGAGCTTAACTAAGACTCGTTTTTGGAGTCCGTGGGGAATAAGGTCACATGTGTATGAGTGAGAAATGAGGCTCATCATAAAGTCATGTATCAAGTTATAATGGACTCCCAGTCCTAAGCAAAAACTCAGCATGGGCACCAAATGACAAATATGATCTAACTAGGGTGCCCATGTTTGGTAAGTCTCTACCATTTATTAGCAACACTACTTATAGAAAACGGAAGGTTCTATGTTGCAAGAAATGGGTTCATACCTAAGGCATAAAAAGAGGTGTTTAGAGGATAATGTAAAAATGCACGATGGAGTGGCTACCTATCCTATATGTTAGGTTATGAAAATACCTTCCCGGGGTGACGAACGACCAATCATAATGTTGAAATCTGCAAGAAATCTGGGTCAAACTACAAAATCCAGCTCAAACCACTCTTGTATTAGTCCATTAGGTGAAAAAATGGCATGAAACCATATAAAGTGGGTAAAAATAACTTATAAATAGTAATAAAATAAAAAATTACTATACCATTTTGATTTTTACCCAAATAGTGCAAGTTGGACCAAAATACCTCCAAGATTCAAATGATGATCGTGGGAGCATTAGGCAACAAAATCACAAACCGTCTGGATCAGGTACCTCTACTTCTCAACCTCTTCAAATTCAGTGGATTGTATTTTTGAATTAGGTTCCAATTTTTTAGTTATTGAGGGCGTAAAAAGTGGATTTAGTTATTGACGGCGTAAAAAGTGGATTTAGTTATTGAGGGTTGTCTTTGTTTAGGTCACATATACAACGAGGTATACACAACTGTGTGAACCATAGGGGGAGTATATTGAGCCCTAAACATGATTGTATGCAAAGGAATCCACGTACAGGCATGCAAATGACCAAAAAGGAAGGTTCTAACTCAAAATTTAATTTTTCCTTTGCATGATGGTTCTTGAATGGAGAGAGAGAGAACATGAGGAGGTTGATGTAGCTGTGGATTGAGATATGGTGGCTCAAGCAGCTCTAAAAAGGTATGGTTTGTATATTTTTTGGGGTCTCAAAGGAATGACGGCCCAAATGAGGTTGTTGGAGATGTTGGTGGGTTACTCGGACCCTGATCGCAACATCTTTATCCTCGATGGACAACCATTGAGGATCAAAGTAGAGGACATCTACTTCTTGACTGGTCTATCACATCGAGGAGAGGTTGTATAACTCAAGTCACGTGGAGCAAGGAGTGGGATGAAGATTGAGGAGTATATTGATGCCCACTGTGTAGCGGGGACTCCTAAGGTGGGAAGTCAAATCCCTATCTGGGAAATAAGTAACCTCAACCTGAATATCATCGTGCTTATATTGACCAGGATCGTAGGTTTGGCTTCGTTGCACCAGGAATCGAGGTCGCTCATGTTTTATGCAATACAATGTACGATACCCACTGTCTATGACTCCTGTACCTCACTACTGACCAATATGAAAGGTCAGTTGACAGAGTGAAAATAAGGGGGTAAGAGAAACTTTGGGTTTGCCTCTATTCTTTGCAGTTTCTTTTTCGAGCAGGTTCCAAGTCTGGGACCTAAAGTGGAGATCCTTCCTAGAGGACCGCATGATCCAGCCATGGCACGGTGGACCAAGGTCATGAGGCCACAAGGGGGAGGTAGGGTGCCAACACCCTACAACGAGGATTTTTTCTTTTGGTGGCGGCAACAAGTCATCACTCTGGATGACTATCCCTATGTCAGGATCGATTTCAGAGGATATCTAGATATGCAACTTCCACCAGGGACTGCCTATGGTGACATAGGTAAAATGTTTTTAAATATTTCATTTTTTTCATTTTTGTATTATGAGACAAAAATATTTTTGGGTGGTGTTTAAGTATTAACTAGACACTTGTGTGATGCAGACGTGGGTCCACGATGACTGAAGGATTTTCCTTGACATCGACAAAGGAACCAGGGTGATGAGGGGGCAAGAGGAGAAGCCAAAAGATTCCTACAAAACATGTAGGGAAACCTGTCTCGTTTGACTCAGAGGATTCCAATGGTTCAAGTAGAGGATCTACCTGAAGCCATGCAACGACATGTGGTTGGTGTACCTAGAGCATGGGTACGACTCTTTCAGCGTCTCGCAAATGCCATGGTTTTCTATCATAACTCACATACAGTGCCATAGGTGTAGATGTCGTGGGATCTGTATACCAGATGTATATGTGTATTGAGGGTTTTAGCCCCAATTTTGTAATATAAACACCATATTTTTTTAAATATATAAAAATGGATATTTGGCTTTACTTATATTTTACAATGTGTACATTGATTTAATGGTTTTCTTTTCTTTATTAATGTGACAAATTCCAATCTAAAACATAATTATCATAGGCATCGGATACATGATTAGCACTCCTGGGAATGTGATAATATGTGATAAAATCAAACTGTCATTCTAAAAGACGCACCCGTAGGAATTGTCGAAGTAAAGTAGGATCACACACACGATAATGGTCGTTCAACTGACATGCTACTAACTGGGAATCTAGATGAACCTATAAAGACAGAATACCATGTGATATAACATCATGCAAAAGTTCTATGGCGACGCTATATTCGGCCACATTATTTGTGGATGGCCCTAGGCATATGCCACCTGAAGATACCAGCAGACCCTCGAGTGAGTAAACCACCCAAGCGGTAGAAGCCAAGTTCCGTGTATGATGACTAGATCCATATATGAATCCTAGGTAGACCGAAGACTTCATTGACATCCGTCAATAAAGGGAAAACTCGATAATCAAGCCAAAGACAAAAAGAAAGGGAAAATATATGTATATACACTAAATTACATTAGTATACAAAGAGTTCCTCTCAAGCCTAGGGCTCAAGCATAATATCTTTTCAAGTAGAGCCCATTTATGGGCTTGTCCAACACATTCCCTTCATAATCTTCTAACTTATAGGCTCCTTTTTCTAGAACACATCGCACGATATAAAGTCCGTTCCACATGGGTTTAAACTTGCCTGCCCCCAGTGGTTCTTTGGCTTGGTCATATAAGAGGACCAAGTCACCCTCAACATACAATCGAGGATAGATAGACTTTTCATACTGGACCTTTACATATTTTTTGTTCACCTCGATAGCCGTGAAGGCGTCTCGACGTTGTTCGCCGAGACTCTCTAGGTGCACAAGGCATTTCTCTAGATTTGAAGTGTCAGGTAGGAGCGTGATGATCCAGGTTAAAGTATTCAAAATGCAAAGTAAAGCTTACAAAGTGGAAGAGTTCGTCAACATCTTTCTGGTGGCATTCGTTTCGGGAAAAATAGCCTCCATATGACAAATATATCAGCAGTAGAAGTTTCATCAAAGATGGTGAAAAATGGTTAGAAATGGTTAAGAAATGTAATTTGGGGCTATGGGAATTGAACCCAAGACCTTGTGAAAAAGCCACCATGACCCCATGGTTTGGAAAAAAAAGGGGTGGTCAAGGGCTTATCCCTTGACCTTGCCAACACTGAGGCCCCCCTTGGTATTTAAATGCTATAAAAAACATGCCATATATCCAAAGTCGCGCCCAAACTATATGTTAAAACATACCATATAAAATGCACCCAAACCATATGTTAAAACATATCATATAAAACGTGCCCAAACCATATGTTAAAACATATCATATAAAACGTGCCAACCATATGTTAAACATACCATATAAAACATGCCAACCATATGTTAAACATACCAGATAAAACGTGCCAACCATATGTTAAACTATATGCATATGCGGTGGGAGGAGAAGCCCACGGATTTGACCCCAGGACTTCCGCCCCCATAACCACCATATCTACCGACATGCCACCGCCATGAGACATGGAAAAAAGTGGCGAGGTAAGCTTAAAAACTGTCGATATTGGTGGGATTTGGATAGGCGCGTGGCCTATGGCCACACCCCCCTTTTTTGGTTTTTCTCATTATTTAAATGAGCAATGGGCACGGATATCGAGGAGGAGTTTTGATGTAGGAAGATACTGGCACACAACCCCAAGTGGTTGTACAAAGTGACTGAGGTGTATTTGCACATGGATTGAGGTGGTTTTGCATGTAGATCGATGTGGTTCTGAATTTGCATGCATCCTGAGGCCATACACACTGTACAAATTAGAGGTAGATTTTGGGAATTGTGCCAAGAAGGGAATTCTAAGTTCAGTTTCTGAAATATATCGAGTTTATACTCAAAAGTCTCAGTTTTTCGCAAGGATTCTAGACCAGCTTCAGTTTTTGCATTCAAGCATCTAGATAGAAAAGTGCTCACATAATATTCCAGATACACAGAAAGGTATCCATGTTCATACTTAAAAGTCTCAAAATTTCATCTAACAACTGTTGTTGAAGTTTGTTATTGTATATGATAGACAGAATTCAAAAGTCACTTTGTAAGCATTTGAATACTTAATCTATCGGCCTTCCCATTTGGAAAGTGGCCCGGAGACGTAGTCAAGGGGTCTGGTGAAATCTGTTACCAATTCTTGTTCATAGATGGTTTTCTTACATGTTTATGTGCTCATGTACTTGATGGATGTTCTTTAATTTTGCATTACTAAGGTGGTTAACAGTTAAAATTCACATGCAAATAATGGTTAAAGATCTTGAATTTTAGATCAAGTTAAATTTCAGATCACGCGACTGCCAACTTAAGAGAAGGGATTTCACATTCAATAGGAAGAATCGACTCCACACCATGCACTAACTGGAAAGGGGAAAAATTGGTGGCATTCTTAATCGTGGTTTAGTATGCCCAAAGCACGAGATATAGCATGATTTTCCAATCAGACTTACTTTGACTGGTAGTTTTTTGCAAGATGGTCTTGAGAGACTTGTTGACGGCCTCTACTTGTCCATTTACCTGGGGGTAATAAGGAGAGGAATGACCATTTCTAAACCACGACTTAGATGCTAGTTATACCATCATTTCATTCTGAAAGTGACTGCCATGATCAGTGACAATCTCATTCGAGATACCGAACTGGGCGATAATTTGATTGAATATGAAGAAGGCAACAATCTTCCCATCAGATTTTACAGTAGGCATGGCTTCATCCCACTTAGTAAATTAGTCGATGACCACAATAATATGTTGATGCCCCTAGCCGAAGTTGGGTTGCAATCTACGAAGTCTACCCCCCACTTGGTGAAGGGACCGACAGTAATGACTGGGTGAAGAGGGGCTGGGTGCGAGCGCATTTTCCGAGTGAACACATGGCAGGGGTGACACTTCTTAACTAATTCAATACAATCTTTAAAGATAGTAGGCTAGAAATAACTATCTCGCAAGATTTTTTGGGCTATCACAAGCCCATATAGGTGACCACCACAAGCCCCTTTGTGGCAATCATTTAGGACTGACTGATCGGCCTCTTCATGAGTTAAAAAATGATGTAAGATATCATCTATTCCTTGGTGATACAAAGTGTTATCGATGATGGTATACTTCTTGGATTGGTAACTAATACATCATCAATCATCTTGCAAGAGATGCTGAGAAAACTTCAAGGTCTGAAGATAGAGAACAATGTCTCCATACCAAGGGTCTAACAATGAGACAAGGAAAATGTGTTCATCCACAAACAAATAAACATGGATAACATCCTCATCTAATCGTGGAAAATTAGATATTAACTCTGTGAAGACTAGTGATTTCTTGGACTTTGTTGAAGCGAAGTCAAGATCAAACTCTTGTAGAATGAAAATCCATTTATTATATTCCCCCCTTATGATACACCTGGTAAGGACACATTGAAACGGATTGACATCAACAACCACAGTAGTCTTGCAAAGCAATATATAGTGACGTAAACGTTGGACTGCATGAATGGCATCCAAAGCTATCTTTTCAACATGAGAGTAATTAATCATAGGGCCAACTAAGTTTCAACTAAGATAGTAGATGACATGCTCATGGAGCTCATCATCCTTCTGAACTAGAACCATACCAGTCGTCTCTTCAGATGCGGTAATATAAAGCAATTAATCTCTACTGTAGTCAGGAGACTTCATCAGAGGGGATGATACCAAGGCTTTATTCAAAGCATCGAAAGACTCATGGGCTCACTCATCCTAGATAAAAGGGGTGTCTTTCTTCAAGAGGCACATGAAACCCTTAGTGATATTGGCATAATTCACTATGAACTGGCATAGAAAGTTAGCTTTCCCATGTAAACCTTGAAGTTTTCTAATCGTGTGTGAGGGAGGCAATTGAAGTATTGCCTCAACCTTAAGAGGATCTACCATGATCTCAGTCTCGAAGACTAAAAATCCCAAAAGACGACCAAAATTAATGCAAAAGATGCATTTATGAGGGTTCAACCAGATTCTATAGTAACGACATCTTTCAAAAACAAGCCGAATGTGTGTAACATGATCCACTCTCTTGCGAGAGTGAGCGACAAGATCATCAAGGTAGGCTTCGACTATGTGCTTAAGATCATGAAAAGAGAAAGTCATGGCATGTTGGAAGGTTGCTCCAATGTTTTTAAGGTCGAAAGGAATTTTACGGTATTAAAAGGTACCCCAAGGACAAATAAATGTCGTCTTGTGTTGGTCCTCAGGTTGGATTTGGATTTGGTTATACCTTGAAAATCCGTCCATAAAAGAAAATATATCGCTTTCCAAATACTCGTCGAGAATCTGATCGATGAAAGGTGTGGGGAAGTTATCTTTATGACAAGCCTTGTTTAGGTCGCGAAATTCGATACATACAAAAATGGTTCCTTTCTTTTTATTCACAGGAATGAGGTTGGATACCCATTCGGTCAAGGGAATCGGGTAGATGAAGTCAGCATTAAGTAGCTTCTCCACCTTTTCTGTAATAGTAGGGGTCTTCCTAGGATTCATAGCTCTAAGACGTTGTTGAATAGGTTTAGCATCCGGATAAGTTCTAATCTCATGTTCAAAAATGCGAGGTTCGATCCCTGGCATCTCTTCATATGACCAAGCAAATACATCTGAAAATTATTTGAAGAGTTTGGTGTAGATCAAAATTTCTTCTGGCGAACAATCTGCACCTATATTTACATTGTCAACCTTTCTAGGGGTATGAGAGATATCTATCGAGATGGTAGGATAAATACTATCCATGTTTCCTTCGGCATAAATGTCATGCGTATCAAGTGGAACCACGACGTGATCGACTATCTCACTCAAAGTAGATTGGAAGTCATCTTGCTCGATTCTTTCAAGACTTGGGAGAAAATAAGATCGATGATGCATATCATCCCAAGGTCTATCGGAACCATTCATGGCTTCAAGGATGGCTTCATCTGAAGGCAAAGTCTCATCTAAGAAATCATGTGAACAAGACAACGAGGTGGACCATACAGGCCTAAGAACAGGATCCTCCTTGTCCGTCGGTGAGGTAACATGATCGGGATCAATGAAAGAGTCAAGAACAACTTGATACACAATCTCCATTGTGGATAGTGGCATGGCCATGCCAGCATGCGACTGACCTTCACACGACGAATTCAAATAAGGTAGGGTCCATGGATCACTAAAATAGGAAGTGCGGAAAGGGATGGACCCCCCTGTCGAAGAAGGCCTACTAGACATGGTGTAAACATGGTGATTTGGTGCCGAGAAATCGAAAGTACCCATAAGGGAAGAATACATTCTGATACCGATATTCTCAGTTGTCGGCTGAGAATTTTCGATCACAGGGATGGACGGTCTGACATATGCATTAGGACTAGAGTATGCAAAGGATAACTGGTCGATGGTCATGATCTTCCCTTGATGAGGAAAACAAAGTGTACGAAAGACGGATGATACAAAAACAACCATAGCATAGGTCCAATTACGACCTAGTAACAAGTTATAATCAAGAGGCGTATCAACTACCTCTACCTCCACCTTTACCATCTTCCCACCTAAATGGACAGAAAAGGCAGGGAGAATACTGTGAGGGCGGAAGGAATGACTGTCAAATGTAGTCAACATGTTTGATGACTTGGAAAGGGTCAGAGAACTGAGATATTTCCAACAAACCCGGGACATCACGCAAGTGGCAGCACCTTCATCAACAACTGCACATTTGATGGTATACTTGGAATACTTGTTGGCACAGGGGCAGACCTAGGGTTCAGATCCAAGAGCACACCAACAATCCCTAACTATTGTCCCTTTTGGAAACACATGTGAAGCAGATGCAGTCTCACCTGAAGTAGCTATGGGGGGGTTGTAGGACAAAGATGTCTACAACTAAGGGGATATCAAGTGGATCCAATGAAAAATCAATACAATAGTTATATATCATCTACTAGTTCAGATCTACTCCATAGAACTATCTATCAGATCTAATACAGTAGTGCAATAATGATATACTTCATGGCACATAACAGAGCATCAATGACACACAACACAAAATATATGTGGTTCACCCTCTCTCTAGGGCTACGTCCACATTACTGTTCTTTATAATACATTAAGATGAAGCATACAGTTCTTGTCTATGCTCTCAGCTAGCATTTATTCTTTCCTCTTCTCTCTATCTCTACCCTTCCTACGCACCCAGCTACAGGACTGATCTTCGCACCCAACTGAAGATCTTACAATACCATAAGGCTCTTACACTTAACACTTCTCTCTCATACAATAATTTCTCATACCAATAACAAAACTAGAATGAACCCTCTTCCCTCATCTTGGTTCTTATTTGTACATTACAATCACTCACCGACACCCTTAGGCTGAACCCTAGGTGTCAAAACCCTAGATACCAAAACCCTAGGTGTCTAAAAACCTAGGTCAACTTGTCCCACATTTTCAGGGATTCTCCAGCTTGTCTTTCCTTCCTTCTTGCACGGTGCTACAAAGCATCCAACGATGGATTTTTCCTATTGTTGAGCTATCCATGATCCATATTTCTTGTTGATCTGTCATCCTCGATCTCCTCATCCAATGAATTGCTTTCTTTTACTTTGCTCCGTCTTTTCTGCTCTTTTTCTCACTTCGACCCAGCAATAGTCATTGTTTCTTCCATGAACTTCATGTTTTTCCTTTTATTCCTTGATCTTTGCTCACTTCCATAACCAAGGGACAACAAGCCCCCAACACTCACATGTGACTTGTCCCGAGGCACTCTAGATCTGATCTTTCTATTTTACTTCGACCTTAGACTGCGTAGTGCAGCCTTTGCTTTCTGCTCTATGCCTCCTCTTCTTCCTAGTGCAGACTGTATTTTCTCTTTCTGGTACCTAGTTTCAACTACACCTGGTACCTAGAGCCTTAGCCTCATGCTTTTACTAAGAGCTGTGAGGCAACTAGTTGTCATAATACAACTTCAACTGACTCTCGTTCACCAAACCTTCCTTCCATTCTCCATTCAAAGTATTCAACTGAACAAATCCTTCGTCTGTAATGTAGGCAATTTCATATGGCCCAAGCCAATGCGTTCTAAACTTCCCAGGATGTTTGATGAACTTACTGTCATATACCAATACCAGATCACCTTGCTTAAACTCCTTCTTCTTAATGTGTCTGTCTTGGTAGGCCTTCTCTCTTTCCTTCTGTACCTGCTAATGGAATACTGCAATAAATATGCCTTCTTCTAGTTTGACCAACTGTGAAATCCTTTCTCGAACAATGCCAGTGTCATTCATATATGTAAAGGCAACAATTCTTAAGCTTGGTACCAAATATTCCATTGGGACAATGATTTTAATACCATACACCAATTTAAAGGGGGTCTGCATTGTTAGTTTCTTGCAAGTGGTTCTATAGGCCCATAATACTACCGGTACTCTTAAATCCCAGTCATCTCTATTAGCATTGAAAATCTTCATTAGTGTTGTCTCCAAGATTTTGTTGAATGCTTCAACTATCCCATTTTCTTGTGGATGGTAAGGCATTCTCTTATGATGATAAACTTTAAATTCCTCAGTCAAGGCTTCAACTGTCTTATTGATGAAATGTGTGCCTTGATCACTCATAAGGATCTTTGAGCATCCAAACTTGGTTATGATGTCATCGAATATGAAGTGTGCAGCTGTAGTTGCACTACAGTCTTTAAATTCCCTTGCTTCATCCCATCTGGTCAAGTATTTTGTCATATTAATGATGTACCTTGCTCATGTGTGCTTCCCTGGTGGGTTTATAGGTCCCACGAAGTCAATGGCCGATTTCTCAAATGCTTGTAGGGTCAGTTGTGTTGTTAACAACATTTCATCTCTTCTGGATGGTTTCCCAACTCTTTGGCATACAATACAGGCTGTGTAATAGTCTTTAGCATCTCTGTGTAAGGTAGGCCACCAAAGGCTAGCTCTAAGAACCTTATGAGCAGTGTCTTTCCCTGCATAGTTTCCTCCTTCTATGCCTTCATGAGATTTTGTGAGGATCAATGGTCTCTCTACCTCCATAACACACCTTCTCAATATCTCATCAGGTCCCATTTTGTATAATTGTCCAGCTATAAGTGAAAATTCTGCAGTGCGCACTACTAGTTGTTTCTTCTGGGGAATTGTATACTCACTCGATGCCATTCCTGTTGACAGGAACTTGACTATATCTATGAAGTGGTCATCAATATTTCTAATGGACAGTAAATGTGCATCCAGTAGTGCATCCTCCAAACTAGTCGGCTCTTCTCCGTGTTCCAACCTCGACAAGTGGTTGGGACCTTTGTTCATTCTTCCTAGCTTAACTATGATCTCAAATTCATACTCCTAGAATAGAAGAATCCATATGCATATTATCCCCCCCAACACTGGCTTGTTGACTAGGTATTTCAGCGCGGAGTAATCAATAAACATTTTAAAGTGTCCTCCCAACAAGTAGTGGCGAAATTTCTGCAACACATACACCATGGCTAAGCCTTCTCTTTCAGTGGTGGTGTAGTTGATCTCTGTTGTTGATATCTTTCTGCTAGCAAAGGCTAACGGGTGGTCAATGTCTCATGTTCTTGGTTGTACTAACAAAGATCCTAATTCAATAGAGGATGCATCGACATCCATGTGAAACTCTTTACTCCAATCCGGGAAAACCAAAATAGGCGCAGTAACCATTTTCTATTTCAGTGTGTCGAAGATCTGTTGGCATTCTTCTGTCCAGTGAAATTGATAGTCCTTCCTCAAAATATTCTCCATAGGTGTTGTAATCTGGTCATAGCCTTTAATGAACTTCCTGTAATATCCCGTGTGTCCCAGCACAATGCGTAGTTGTTTGACTGAAGTAGGATGGGGTAGATTAACTATGATGACAATTTTAGATGGATCTACCAACAATCCCTACTTGCATACAATATGATCTAAAAACACTCCAAATGGTGAGAAGAAGATGAATTTCTTCTAATTCAATGAAATTTGACACTGCCTGCATTTGTCCAACATTAGCCTTAGACATTCAATATGATTTTTCAATAAACTAAAAATAGTCCAATCATCAAAGTATGCTTCTAGAAATTTATGCAGAAACTCCTTGAATTCTTCGACCACCACCCTGGAAAAGATGGATAAGGCTTTCTTCAATCCAAATGGAATCACCATATACTGGTAGGATCCCCATTCTGTTGCAAACGTGGTCTTATGGTGATCTTCCTTGGCAATCTAGATCTGATGGTATCTTGAAAATCCATCTGTAAAAGAATATACCTCCTAGCCTCCCACATTATCTAACACTTCGTCAATGAATGGCATAGGGAAGGGGTCATGAAAACATGCATCATTCATCTTCATAAGGTCTACGCAAATCCTGATCTCTCCTATCTTTTTGTCTTGTACCACCATAGGGACAATCCACTCTGATTCTTTGACAGGTTCTATAATTCATGCTTCCAGCTTTCTTTCAAGCTCATTCTTTACTTTCTCCTTATACTTAGGGTTCAATATATAGGGTCTCTGTTTGACTGGTCTTGCATCTGGCTTCAAAGGGATCCTCATCTCTCCCATAGGCCCTTTAATTCCCTTCATATCGGTAAAATTGATCGGAAACAAGTCCTAATATTCATGCAGTAACTCAGTGATCTTATCAATAGTGGCAGCATCCCAGTAATCTCCAACATTTGCAAGCTTCGGTGTTTGCTCTGTTCCAATATTGACTTTCTTGATCTTGATCAGTTGTCCAATAAATGGTAGCTCAACTCCTGGTCCTTCCACATCTCTCTGGCCTTTTGTTTCTATGATGTTCACCTTCCTAGGATCGTCGTCTTCATCAGCGTTGATGTTGTAACAGCCTTGCAGTTTCTGGAGAGGCACAGTCCATTCATCCTCTTCTTGCTCCAAAGGGAGGCTAGGTGCCTCCTCAAATACTTTATGTCTTACAGTATGTAATGCTTGATCTACTGTAGGATAATGGATTTCGAATAAAAAGGTGGTGACAAAGTTCTGAGTCATACCTTCCCACTTTGCAGTGATGAGGCACAACTTTGCTTGAAGGTACAAGTTGATAGGGATAGTGTCCAGCATTTTTATGAATTTGTGCATCCACTGCTCTTGAGGAATGGCTCTCCAGGCTTCCTCAAAACTTTGCACATGGTCCTTTGGGAATATTTGACCTATGTACCTAACTTCCAAGCCTTCTACTTGTGCTGATAATCGTGCGGTCATGAGGGTATGACATTGTACCCATTTTGTAATGTTGTTTTTATGCGTCCCCCGCCATCTTGTTGGTGTGGATTTCAAGGCCTCATCCATTGCCAACACACATTTTTGCGTTGGTAAACTTTCTTCAAAGTCCGATAAGAAGGTTTCTAATGGATTCAGACCATCAAAGGTGGGTAATTTACTTACTATTGTGTCGATCCAGTGTACTTCTCTGGTTAATCTAGCACATCTCCTTGTAGACACTTCATATATTTTGTTCTGCCAGTTCTCCAGTGCTTATTTTGAGTCTGATGAACATGCATTTTCACTTATCTAGCTCAAATTTCCATCCGTCATAGGATTAATGTAATCCTTCTGTCTAGATGTTAATTTGTATATGTTTTCTAGTTCGTATGCATGGTATTCTTCTCTGATGGGCTAAGTGTATCACATACCTTCATCAGGATATAACAGTGCGATGACCCTAAGGACCTCTCCTTCAAACGTCGTTTGTATTTTCTTTAAGTCAACCACAGTGGAATTGTTGAAAGCCCAATCAATTCCTAACAACACAGGGTAAGGACAACTATCATCAACTATCTCAATTACCTCAAAGTTCGCAAACATCCTTACTATGTCGATGTCCACAGGGACATGTTCCAATCTTCCAAAGGGGCTTATTGCTTGCTAGTTAGCCATCCTAAGCCTAATAGGGGAGTAGATCAACTTAGGTTTTCCCATCAGTGCCCAGGTTTGATTCATCATGACATTGACCTTCGACCCTAAGTCAAGGACCACATAGTTTATACCATATTCTCTAATCTAAGAATTCAGGTGTAGTTCCTTGTTTTTCCTTCTCTTCTTGGATAGTTGATGTATTTCTTTATTCAGTAAATGATCTACCCTTCCTATCTCATACTGTCTGACCAAATTTTTTAGTTCTTGTATATCTTTCTCGTATTTAATCAGCTCTATAAATGTATACAAGAAGCTGACAAATTTACTTGCCTCTTTTCCATATCCAGGCGAAGTAAACTAATCAAATGCTAGAGTGTTGGGTATGTGTTATATTCTTTGCATGAGTAGTAGGGTCATGTATTTAGGTGGTTTTTCAGCACATGATTTTTGCCAATGGTTTTCTATTTCTAGTTAAGGAATCAAGGTTTTGGACTAATCCAGGTCATTGGGTTAGGGTTTTGGATGCCACTGGCTCCTATATGTATATTTTATTGTAAACAATGTAACACCATGAATGAATATAGAATATGTTGGTTTTCCCGGTTTGGGTTTCTAGGGGAAAAATCTTTGTGTAATGTTTGTATTTTCCATTGTATCTTTTCTGTTATTTTTTGAATATCTATTTGCAGTAGATATTGTACAAGGTTAGGATTTACATATGGTATCAGATCTTTATTGGCTTCAGGGGGATGCCTTTGTGGTCAAGGGTTTGGCTCGGTACTGTGATAAGCCTTGTTGCAGTGGGAGATATGTGGTATTGTTTTTCTGAAAAGAAATGGCAAGAAATTTGAAGAGGGAGATTGAAAAGTTTAATGGGGAAATCTTTGAGCTATGGAAGCTCAATATGGAATATCTTTTAGTGGAAAGAGATTAGTGGATCACGGTATATCTAGGTACTGCACCTACAGGAACTTTTGCAGATGACTGGAAAAATATGGATCAGAAGGCAAAGAGCACAATCTGACTATGTCTTTCCGATTCAATATTACTAAATGTGTCAGAGGAAGCTACAGCCAAGGATTTATGGGAAAAGTTGGGGAAGTTGTAACAGTCTAAGTCCCTAGTAAATAAACTATTCCTGAGAAAGAAGTTGTATAACTTGAGGATGAGAGATGGAGACTTGGTGGCATAGCATTTGAACGCCTTCAATACTGTGGTAAGTCAGTTAGTATCTGTTGAGATTAAAATTTCAGATGAAGATAAATG
>JZKD02S0808153.1:5434-27867 GCA_000966675.3 Picea glauca | reverse complement strand
TTCTCACCGCTACAGATTATTTTACAAAGTGGCCAGAAGTAGTGGCATTAAAAAAGGTTGATTCTGAATAGTCGATTACGTTTCTCAAAGATAATATTTTGTCAAGATTCGGTGTCCTAGAAAAAATCATCATTTATAATGGGTCAATTTTCATTGGTTCAAAATTTACAAAATTTTGTAGAGAATATGGAATTGTTATGGGACAATCATCAAACTATTATCCACAAGGAAATGGTCTTGCAAAATCCACCAATAAGACACTCATTTAGATATTGAAGAAAATTGTTGATAAGAACCAAAGGAATTGGCATTTAAAATTGACTCATGCATTGTGGGACAGCATAATGACTCTAAAAGACAGCACTGGGATGTCTTTGTATACATTGGTTTATGGGAAAGAGGTGAAAATGTCAAGTATCCCTAAGCTAAATGCTTTAACTTTTGTGGTCAATACAGAGCGTGCTAAAGATTTTTCACCTATCCAACAGAGGTTCAATCAGTTATTGAAATTGGAGAAAGAACGAAGCAAATCCATGAACAAAACTTCTCTGAGACAACAAAGTGTTAAAAAATATTTTGACCAGAATACAACAGTAAAGAATTTCCAGAGGGGGGAACCAGTGTTACTCTGGAATAAAGCTAAGGTGAAGCCATAAATGCACACAAATTCGAGGCACTCTGGATCAGACCATATATCGTTGAAAAAATCCTCATATTTAATTCTTATATTCTCAAAGATATGAAGGATAAAATGTTAATGCTTCATGTTAATGGGTGACATTTGAAAGGATTCTTCACCTGAAATTTTCTCGTTTCTTTGTACATAGTTTTCTTTTATTTTGTATATTATTATTGTTGACTCCATAGCCCAATGGATGGAATCCCCTGTCATGAAGATTCTAGATTCTTGAAAACCCATCGGGGGGTTATCATCCCACAGTTGGAGCCAATTGTTGAGATCAATTCCTGCTTCCAAATTTTCCTTCCCTTTTCTATTTTTCCAACTTTTTTTTCCATTTCTTTTCCCTCTTCCATACTTTCCCTTTTCCTTTATTCCCTTCTTCTATCCCTTTCTATTTAACATACTTAGTCTCATTACAAAAATCGACGGGTTCACAGGTAGGAGGATTCCTAGGTCTTCATCCCCATCCATTTTCCTATGCCACAAGTTTGTCCGACCGCCTTGTTATATTATACTTAGCCTTTTTTTCAACATCGCAGGTTCGCGGGGTCGAACTCTCATTCTCCAGGTACCTCGATATCCACTTTGCACCCAAAATTCTGTGATCCTGATTTCAACCATCAAACTTGTCACAGGTCTTAATTCTCTATAACAATTTTATTTCTCCTACATGCAAGTCCGACCGACCGTTTTTCTACACTTGACTTATTTTTTATCTTCCACAACCACAGGTTGGTGGGTTTGTAAAAAACTTCATATTCAAAACCACTCTCGTTCGTCCTCGCCATTCATGTGCTTTTTCCAATATGCATTGAATGTTGTTTAATGCTAAGAACTATTGTGCAAGATTCAAAAAGATTGTCATTAATGGTGAAAGAATCAAGGAGATTATTCATTAAATTGCATTAATTCACCATTTTCCAAAGGATTATATTATTTTCATCTCTCCAAAAGGATTTATTTCAAGTTATTATTCAGTTGAAGAATACTCTCATCAACCTAAATGGCAGAAACAAGTAGACAACAAGTGGAGATGCTTTGAATATTTTTTGTCGTGAAGAACAAAACTTTCAGTGGTCCAGAGCATATTCATATTACTCATATCCTCCTACACAAAAAGACATAATCTAGATAACTGAAATTGCTCGCGTAGAGTGTGTTCCTGAGGTATTCGACTACAAATAACTTGTTTCATGGTGCGTTGAGAAGTACATGTCGAACCATAGAATTATATAACTCCAAGATCGTTCCCCCATTTCCCTTTCATCGCAAGTTTTTCACAATATGTTGAAGCTCCGAGAGCCAACACTTACCTTCAAAGGGGAAGACTACAAAGATTTTATGAAGAAACATAACAATGGCTTGGATCTCCTACCTTAATATTTGGAGAATCCCACGACTATTCTAGAAGACATAACCAATATCCAGGTCGATTCTTTTAAAAACCCCTTTCAATAGATTGTATGGTTGTTCACTAGGTTGACAGGTCAGGAAATAATTGCTACCATTTATCGCATGATTATTTATATTTTACATTTTACAGTAAAAGAACAAGTTATCTTTCACTGGGGAAAATTGATTTCCATCGAAATATCATCCCAAATGTCACATCACAAAAGGGACAAAAAAATATGTATGGCTTCCTATTTGGTATTTTCTATAGTGTATTGTTGTCAATTTCCAAAATTGACTATAATTAAGAGGGTGAACTGTGAAATAGATCCAATTACCTGCTAGTATCAGGGATTGTGGAGACACAAGACTTCTCTGTATTTTTACGAAGTTTACAATGATTTTGCCTCAATATTCAAAGGGTTGTTGTTTGGTAAAAATACCCCCAATATATCTAACCAGGCTAACAAATTCTTGGATAAAAAGGGAACGATAGAACATATGGAAAATCATAGTGTCATCAGGATATTATGTTCCAAAGAAAATCCCTCTTTTCTTCCATACCATGTATCTAACAAGTTGTTTATTACAGAAGTGGCATGGCAATACAACTTCTGGTTACATTTTTTCCATGAAAAAAGGAAAAAACAATTCATCCCCTTGTCGTGGAAGAATGGAGATTTAATTTTCAAGAACATAAATAAAATTGACGAATTTGCAAGACATTTCAATAATGTAAGCTTAAAATATGCTGAAAAGATCAAGGGATTTGACCCTAACAAGATTTTTGTGGAACAAATGCTTTCATTAGGATTCAATAACTCATTCATTCAGACTAACTTGAATGAAGAAGAAGAAGAAGAATAAGGTAACAACCAAAGTACCCATGTACACGAGGTTGGTGACCTATAAATAGTACTAAGCACTAATGATTTGTATAAGCAAAAAGGAAAAGGTCCTAGTGAAAGGAGTGCACAGTCTCCAGTTGTTACTCCCAAAACTACCACATCCTGGAGCAATGCTCCAATGGCTCACCCAATTAGAAATATTGCCAACAGTAGTTCAAGAGGTGGAGGATGTTGATTTTTCAATAAACTAGATTAAGCATGAAGTTCATTCCATTTTTATCATTTAGACATAACCATAAATGTTGCAGCAACCAAGATCACAAGAAGAAGCACCATGCACAAGAACACAATAAGTATCATGGGAAACCCTTCTCAACAAGGGAAGAAAACCCAACCAAATCCTTTGCTATATTCCTCAAGATAAATACCTTCACCACCAAGATAAACCCTAGCACACAAGAGGGTGCTCAAACCCTAGAACTCTAGTGCCCAAGAGAGGTGTGCACCTTTTCCAAAGAAGTGTACTTGTTGAAATTTCCAAACTCACATGAAAGATATGACTCCACAATGGGGAATCTTCCTTTACTTATATTAGACTTGTCCTATCAACAAAATTGTCTATTGGCTCAACAGGGTCGACCTCTCTAAGTCACATTATAATAATTATTATTATTATTATAATTAATATTGACCATATTAATTATATTTTACATTTATTATTAATCACATTAAGTTGGGGCCAGCCTGTACCCTTTACATAACAATCAGGGTTACATGCAGGTATGACTCTTGAAAAATATATATAGAAAAGGATCTAATACACCCACTAGTGCTCATCCACTAGGGGCACATCAGGTTCACTGCATTACACAGAAGAACCAAATATTCACAAGTTCACATGTGCTCATCCATAGGAACGTCCACTCTACATATATTCTTTCCCACTGCTTCACACAGGAGAATAATCTGTAGTCTTATCTTCAACTATGTTGATCAGAGGAGGCTAATACATCATCTTCATTTATCATCACATGACGATGCACCCAACACTTTGGGATTTCACACGTTCACCTTGTGCTCAGCCACAGGCGCATCTAACCCAATAGATTGCCTTTCCCACTAGATAATCATCTGGATTTCTTATAAAATATCTTAATGGAGGATGTCATCTCTACGTTCCTAGCTTTGTCTTAGGAAGGAACCATGTACCCTTCTTAGGGGCTTTCTCTCAAGTTTGTAAGCTGAGAGAAAGACTCAGATAGCTGCAATGATCCACATCTCATGGGTTTGTAAGTTGGAGAATGTATCACATAGTTGCATTCATCAACACTCCCTCTCAGCTAGGGAGGCATTTTTCATTATACTAAGTCTCACATGGATGTACTCTGAATTTTGTTTTGGCTAGAGTCATCAATACTCCCTCTCAACTAGGAAGGCATTTTTCACCAAGTTATTCTAGTGCATATTTTTGTAATCTGTTCATGTGTAGGAAGGTACTGCATGTGTATGGTTTTCCTCTACACCATATCTCTGACATAAGGATATTTCATCTCATCGTGTTTCGATCCATCAGGAAAACTAGGTTCTTAAGGAGATTTACACATGGCTCTTGGTTATCATCATAGGATCCATCTCATGGTCAAGTAAGTTTGTCAAAATCTAGAGAAGCCATACTGCTTTGCATACTCAATGGGCCATACTATGCTTCTGTGGTATTCAGGGCCACAGATATTTTTGTTTCCTGCTGCATTAGGAAACCATGGAAACCTTCACGGTAGAACATCAACTAGATGTTCTCTTCCGGTCCACTGTACTTTATGCTCAATCTGAATTGGCATATCTTGCAAACTCAAGTTCACACTGGAGGCATATCTCATACTATATCTAATTGTGCCTCGTATATATCTCAATACATGTTTTGTTGTTTTTTAGTGAGTCTGTCTCGGTTGAATCATGAAATGACTAAGCACATTCACTGCATGGCATGGATCAAGTATGGTGTTAACCAGATACATCATTGATCTGATCAGCTATGGATTAGTCTCGTCTGAAACATAAACAATCTTCTTCTTTAAATCCATCGTGGTGGATTTTTCATTCATTCATACTGAACTTCTTTAATATTTTCACTGTATATTTTCCTTGACTCAAGAAAATCTCATCGGTCCTCTGTCGTACTTCTTGTCCCAAGACGTAGTGCATCATACTCAGATTCTTCATCTCGAATTCATAAGTCAAGGATTACTTGTATCCAACAACAAGGCTTTCTGAATAAGTCATCAAAATTAGGCTCTTGTCACCAACACTGTAATAATAAAGGTTTGGATTAGCAACACTCTTTCTGAAATCCAAACTCATCAAGAATCTATCAATCTAATATAGTTTCCAACTCATGGATGGTAGTATGGATGGAAGTGTATCGGGTTTATTGGATCAAGTGTCTCATCATAGACAACTCCCTCTGTTTGTGAGAAACCTCTGGCTATAGATCTTGTTTTGTATTTCTCAACACTTCCATCAGATGCATGTTTGATCTTATAGATCTACTTGGAAGTTACCATAGACTTCCCTTATGGTCCCTGAATAGTATCTTATACATCATTCTTTAAGATACACTGGTATTCGTCTGTTATGGCATATTGCCATACCTATTCTCATGTTGCTTCTCTAAGACAAGGAGGCTCGGCATCAATGAAGTGGCTCATGACTAAAGGATAGCTCAAAAATCTCTTTTGTTTTCCCGGGATGTGCCTTGAAAGGCTTGTATGTTTCTCTTCCTCTTGCAGAGTGAGTCTAGGTTGGAATTTTATGCTCTGCTGTAATATCTCTGAGCATATCAACTAGAGCAACTGGATCAACTGGAATAATGTTTTTCTCCCTATGAATTGTTGAAGGGGGATAAGGTATTGTCTTACTTTCAATATATGTCTAAGATTCTATGGATTTTTGAAAGGCTATCTCTTTCAATGTTTCTGCTTGTTCTTGTATAATGAACAAATTAAATATGGTTTGGACTCTCGTACCAGGGATAATGGCCCAAGTCTTTGAGAGCTCCCGTACTAGGAATAATATACTTCATTTATTTGAAAAATGAAATCAACTATAAAATTAGAGATCAATCAACTTACCTAGTTTGTAGTCATGTCCTTTTAGAGGAAGTACTTCTCCTCTCTCTTCTCTTCACTCTTTTGAGGTGGAACTAGATCAATGTCAGCGGTGGAAGCATATTGTCTTCCCTTCTTCTTGGTTGGACAGTTTCTTGCAAGGTGTCCATACTTGTCACATCTGAAGCACTGAATTTATGAAACATCTCTTCTTTGATGACCTAGATTGAATGAAGACTTTTCACCTTTAAATGTTTGCCTGAAATTTGTTTTGAATTTTCCTCCCTTATTTGTATGAAGTGAAAGAGCATGATTTTCTTCTAAGGAATCTTCCACTCCTCTATTTCTAAGTCTAAGTTCTTCTTGAGTGAAATCTATCCATAGACAATCAAAAGTTGGTAGAGATTCTCTTCCACTATTACTCTAAATGAAAGGCTCCCATGATTTTGGAAGATTCTGGAGAGTGGTTAAGACAAGTTCTCTATCAGACATGATTTCCCCAATGGTCTCTAGCTATTCTTTAATCTTTGATAACTTCATAAAGAAGAGTGCAACTGTGTCACCCTTCATCATCTTGGTACTTTGAAGTTGGAACTTTAAGGTAAGAGCTTTAAGAGTGTTGTCACTTTCAAACATTCCTTTTAAAGCTTCATACATATCATAGGTTGTCTTCAGATTGGCAATACGGGGCAAGAGGTGATCTCTTACTGAGTAGATGATTAATTTTCTTTCTTTGACATCTTCTTCTTTTCATTATCTATAGTTGTGGATGGTAGAGTTTTAGTTGTCACATACAAGAGGTAATTTTCTTCAAGAGTGACTACGATCCTTGATTTCCAGAAGATGAAGTTGCTTGCTCCATCAAGCCTATCTTCTATTGATGCTCTGCTCTTCATTTGATTCTTTTCTTCAATTTCTTGCTAACTGGATTTTGAAAACCTAATGATTAGGTTTAATTAGAAACCTTGGATTATATTGGACTTATGACTTCCAACAATCAATTTGATAATGTCACAGATATGCTTGTTGATTCAGGAGAAAGTTTCTTCAAAAATACAGAATTAATATTCTGCAGGAAATTTTGGCACCCTAGAAACCCTAGGGCCAACAATCAAAATTTCTCAAAATTTCGTTTTGAAAGCTTCTGGAGATGCGCTGGAAAAGGTTTTACTCTTCTATGCCAAAATTATCCCCAACGTCCAAGTATTAAGGGTTGAATCACCATTGAAAGGGAGATCGTATGAAATTTTCTGGAAACCCTAGGAGGGTTGTACGGCTCTGCAAATGGTGTACTGAGACTTGGTGGATGCTTGTGCAATGGGTTCTTTCAATACCTATGCTCTGATAACATTTTTATTTTTCAATAAAACAGGTTAAGCATGAAGTTTATTCCATTTTTATCTTTTATCCATAACCATCAATGTTGCAGCAACCAAGATCACAAGAAGAAGCACCATGCACAAGAACACAAGAAGTATCCTGGGAAACCCTTCTCAACAAGGGAAGAAAACCCAGCCAAATCATTTTCTATATTCCTCAATATAAATACCTTCACCACCAAGATAAACCCTAGAACACAAGAGGGTGCTCAAACCCTAGAACTCTAGCACCCAAGAGAGGTGTGCACCTTTTCCAAAGAAGTGTACTTGCTGAAATTTCCAAACTCACATAAAAGATATGACTCCACAATGGGGAATCTTCCTTTACTTATATTAGACTTGTCTTATCAACAGAAGTGTATATTGGCTCAACAGGGCTGACCTCTCTAAGTCACATTATAATAATAATTATTATTATTATTATAATTAATATTGACCAGATTAATTATCTTTTACATTTATTATTAATCACATTAAGGTGGGGTCAACATGTACCCTTTACATAACAATTAGGTTTATAGGCATGTCTGACTCTTGAAAAATATATATAGCAAAGGATCGAATACACCCACTAGTTCTCATCCACTAGGGGCACATCTAGTTCACTGGATTACACAGAAGAGCCAGATCTTCACACGTTCACCTATGCTCGTCCACAGGCACGTCCACTCTACAGATCTTATTTCCCACTGCCTCACACATGAGAATCATTCGAAGTCTTCTCGTCAATTCTGCTGCTCAGAGGAGGCTAATACATCATCTTCATTTATTTTCACATGATGATGCACCCAACACTTTTTCATTTCACACATTCACCTTGTGCTCAGCCATAGGCATGTCTAACTCAACAGATCGTCTTTCCCACTGGATAATCATCTGGAGTTCTTCTCAACTCTTTGAATGGAGGAGTTCATCTCTATGTTCCTAGCTCTGTCTCAGGCAGGAACCATGTACCCTTCTTAGGGGATTTCTCTAAGGTTTGTGAGCTAAGAGAAAGACTCACATAGCTGTGTTGGCAGCAAGCATATAATTATCATTTTCATAAAGCTGCCTACATAGGGTCTATGAATTTTTTCTACTTTTCATAAGTGTTTCTCCAAACGACAGTTGTAAATCATCGCATTGTATTCATACATTAGTTTTCATGACTGAAAGCATGAAAACTTGCAACTATCGTTATCATTATGTTTCAAAATTTTCATTGGAAACATATCGTTTATGAACGAATTGTGATTTCTTGCTATGGACATGTTTCTCTCATTGTTTATGATTGTTTCAATTCTAAGAATGCCTAAGAAGCTTATGGTTGTTTGAATGAAATATCCCCATCAATTGGTATTTGATTTTTTTATAAATTTTGGTTTGATGATTAACCATATTTCTTTCATGGAAACTTTGGCTTTTCAATTCTTGTAAATCACCTATCTTTGCAATTAAATTTGGATGCGCGCACAATGTGTTAAAGTACTATGTCCTAGCATGTACCCAATGCCAAGGTGGCATATGTAGTATAGGATACCATCACTCCCGAGTATGGTCTGGGGCTTCATGATTTTTTCTCGCACACATTGTGATTAACACCTCTGCCCACCGTTTGAATTGTCGTAGCATTGTTTTGATAAGGCTATGGCTCTGTGGTCTTTTTCCAAAACCTACCTGTGATTTCTATGTTAATTCCCATCCATTCGGCATGGCTCCAGTGGTAAGGGTCAAACCGAATGGCATCCAAAATCTTCTTTCGTATGATAACTCTAGGGAAGATTTGGAAAGGAACGGTTGGCGTTTGTTCATCGAAAAATTTAAGGGCTTTAACCTCCAGGTCGCCCAAGAGTTTGCCTTAACCTTTGATGGTTGTAGGGAAAATATTGGTGATGTGCAGTTAGAAGTGACAGAAGAATTCTTAAGCCAAGCCATGGGATTTCCAGCAGCTGGTCAGAAATGGTTCAAGAATGCAAAAGTGGAGGAGGTCCCTTGGACGTTACTGTTTACCTCATGCAAAATAACCAGTTGTGATCGAGGTATGTCGATTTCATTCTTGAAACCTAGATGGCATGATTTACTGTTGTAGTGAAGCAATTTGTCACTTGTGAGGGTCGATTCGGACTGGTTTTTCTGTATCATCTCCGCCTCCTTATGAGTTTTATTGGCTTTTCATTGAATATGCCCTACTTCTTGCTTAGAAGTCTGTATAAAATGGGTAAACGGTTTAGGAAGCAGAGGTCTAATTCGAGTTTATTCCATCATGGTTTAATTAAAATTATCCTCATGACCCAGTTGCAATTACAAAATGATTTTTGGGATGCATTCATTTCATGAAATGGCTTTGGCAACAGTGAATTGGGACAGGTAGATAAATCGGTCATTGTTGAAACCCTTGTGAACCCTACAGCCTCTTCTCCACCGCTCCAGGCCTGTGATCTTTTCCCTAATAATGAACACTCGACCTACCCTGATGTCACTCAACAGGACAATCAACCGGGTTCGCATCCAAAAGATAGCACTAAAAATGTTAAAAAACCTACAGGAAAGAAGCTAAAGGGCAGTGTTGATGTTAATTTCAATAACAAAAGGGTTGGTCGTTTAATTTCTCGATGTGCTAGAAATGAATTGAAACCCCGTGCAGACACAATCAACATGATTGAAGTGAGTGAAGACTCAGATTCAGAAATTGAGAAATTCTTGGCTGAAGAGGACCCTGTGTCATACGGGCTCTACCCTGACCAACCCTATGACTATGTAAACAATCTGCCTCCTTGTCTAAAGGATAATCCCAAATTTCCTAGCATCCAACTCTATGATAAGCCTACCATTCGCATGGAGGATTCTCTGATCCTTAATGCTGTCAGTACTAATGCATAGTCCTTACAGTCACAGTGTGATGAGTGTCGATCATGGATCGATAGGTACTATACTGATGTTCTATTGCTACAGTCCCAACTCAAGTCTTTAAGAGACCAAGTCGATAGGTTGACAAATGAAAACAGCGGACTCGAGTCTATTATCCAAGGGAAGGAGAAATGATTGAAAACTACAGGACGTGTCATTTTCAAGAATGTAGAGGCAACAATAGCTATCGTAAACTCCAAAATTTCTTGATAAGTTTTGATTCCATGATTTGAGGTATGATGTTTTTTAATTTTAGCACGATTTTGTCACTCTTAAGTTAGGATATGCGATTTTATTGAATAGATTATTTTTCTTATAAAGATTAGTTTATTTTGTTTATTGAATAAAATATGATTGTATTTGCTATTATAACTAGCTACAGAATCGTAAGATTCTATAGCCAATTAGAAAAATTTGAATTGTTTGATTTGACAATTGAAAACATATCTGAAACCTTCTCATTTTCATTTGTTTTCAGGATGATTAAGGATCCCATGATTTCCAAGAAGATATGGGGCACTTTTGAGATCTCCCAGCCATATCAACTTTGTGTTTTAAGTAAATAGATTAGGTTGTTGGTAGTTTTTGATATTCAGTGAAATCAGGGTGGTTGCATCCCCCATATTTTTGAAACAAACTTGATCTTATCAACAGGAAATAGTTGTGTTTCCTGAAACCTATATAAACCTATTATTTTGTAAACATTGATCAACTCAGCCTGGGGCAAGACTATGGATGTTTCACTACAAACTTGAATGGAATATGATACACGTCACAGCTTTAGCTTTTCTGTATGATGTTTTTATTCAAGTCATGTTTATTTCAAATTGGTAATAGATTATGATTGCTTTTGTCGTCATGATTTATTATCAGTTGGTATGATTAAAGATTATATACTGTCCATATTTTCATGTCCCAGATATAACACATAGTAATCATTCGTTCAATTTGAATTAAGAGATTTATCTCTAGTTTCGATCAAACGTTTATACGCAAGCTCTCATAGGAAGAATTATCTTATTGTGGTTGCTTGTAGAATTATAAGATTACTATGACTGCATCTATTATGTGCTATGTTATTATGATTCAAACTCCATCATTACTGCTTCACATTTATTAGGAGCAATTTCAGGATCTGTCGCAGTTTTACCTCATCAAATAAGGTGACTGGATGCTACACATTGAACAGATATTGGATGCAATAACAGGTCATCCTGTTATTTGATTTCATTAGTATAATAAATATAGAAGCTTCCTGTAGTTAAAATACTTTCTATCATCTGTTATTTCTTTTTTTTCATTAGACAATTTGATATTTGATTTCTTAAGTATAAACATCTAAGAAAACAAAATTAAAAAGATTAGATAGTAGTTTTACTGTTGTTTAAAATAAAAAAAAATTACATTCGATTTTCGCGGATTTAGATTAAAATTCGTAGTTTGTATATATTATATATATTATAAATAGAATTATTGCATATATAAATTGTATATATATATATATATATATATATATATATATATATATATATATATATATAGTTAATTGTACTTATAGATTTTAGTAATTGTTATTTATTAGGTTATTGTTTTTCCTTTGGTTATTTTTTCTTTCTTTAGGACTTAGATCGGCTAATGGAGCCAAAAAACCCGTCAGGGTGAGTTAATCCAAATGGCTTGGGTTAATTAGACAACCCCAAACCGGACTCACCCTTCCAGTTGACGAGCGGTCATTTCGCCCGTCAACAAATGGCACTAGAAGGAGGGCCTGAAAACTATTAATGGAATGAGGACGTCGTAAGACTCCTCCCCCACATACCCGCTCACCTATAGTAACTAGAAGTCATTCAGACAACAACATTGTCCCTCAAACAGCAACCACATCAAACAATGATCTACGGATCATGGTTGAACTAGTAACTCCAAATCCTTTAGGTGGTGACATACAAGAGATTGTTTTTCAATCCCTCATAAGAACGCACAGTGCCTTAGCCTGTATTAGAAAACCAAACCAACCTTTGAATCAACCATTAGACTTCTCTGATATCAGAGAACAACTTGGAGGTATTGACCTTACCTTAAACCCTACATATCCATATCATATCCTCACTCCTGCAGCAGGAGGATTTGGTATTCCACCATCACCACCCCCTTCATCTCCTTCTTATTCTTGGGAAGAATCCTCTGACGAAGGCAGTTCCTCATCCTAGCCTTCGACACCACCCACACCTATGGCCAATCCGAACAATCCTTCCAGACCCTGGCTTGACTAAGATGCAATGGCCATACCTGGGCCTCAGCATCCTTTACCCAAACACCCGGAGAAATGGCTCCCTAAATTTGACCCAGACTCCAAACAAGTCGATGAAGATCACATCAAAAATTTTATGCTAGCCATTAGACTCTGTAGTGTTGAACACAAAGACGTAGTCTGTAGATTGTTTCCCTACACATTTAAAGGCAATGCCTCTACCTGGTACTTTTCCCAACAGCCCCACACCATCCTGTCATGGGAGAAATTTGAATCATGTTTCCTTGAGAAGTTCGGAGACGACAAGTTTCCTGAAGTTCTAGTCATGGAGCTTTCTAGTTTAAAAATGAACTCCAAAGAAAAGATCAAAGACTTTAATCAAAGGTTCCTGACACTAAAGAACTGAATCCCCACGGATTCAATGCCTGCTGAGAATCTTATTGTCGCATACTACACGAAAGCATTACATCAAAACATATCCATTTGGGTAAAGAGATCCAACAAAGCCACGTTGTTAGAAGCCTTCAAAGAGGCCAGTCAGATCAAGAAGGATATTCTTAGCTTAAAAGACACTACCAGTAACGAGATAGAGACCAGTTCATCCTCCAAGAAGAAAATTGAAATCCTTCCTAGACCTCCCCAAAACAAAGCTCAACCTGAGAGTTCAGATTTAGAAAACTTACAGAAAGTCGTTCAGAAATTGTCCAACCAAGTTATAGATTTGAAAAGGTCGGCTAAAGAAGCTTCTTCGAGAAAAGGGCCTTACAAACCCCCTTTTAGGAAGCCCTTTTCCACCAATCGATCTAACTCAAATGCCAAAGGCCTAAATCTAGAAAGCCTACAATTTGCTATTCAAACGATCCTAGAAGCACACGATAACTTGATTTCTGTCGAGATTCCTGAAGAGGTAGCTGAACAAGACACAGTAGAAGAAGATGAATCCTCTCCGAACATTTTCGGACATTTTTCGGATAGCATTTTTCAAGCTAATTTTGAAACAATGCATCCTTACAATACTAGGAGCAAGGCAGCAAATAAACCTTCTTCTAAAATCACGACGACTTTACCTCCAAAACAGTCTAAATCGATTGAGACTAAACAGAATTCAGTAAACCCAAGTTTAGATTATGATTTGATTGAAGATCTAAAAAATCTTAGGGCTAACATTTTTGTTTACGAATTATTAAAATTCCCTTTTCTTCTGCAAAAAATGCTACAAAATATTGCGGAGAACAACAAAAATAACGATCCAAACAACAACAAAGGTGTTCAAAACAGCCCCAAAATTCCTCAGAAGGCCTCCGCCAAAACTACATCCGAGCCTCATGATAAAAGAGACCTTCTTGTAAATAATTTAACAAATGTAGATAAACCAGTTTCAGAGGCTGCGAGTAAAAAACAACAAACTTCCACCGTTAATACTCGTAGAAATGTCCCTCCATTTTTGTTGACTTTTGAAATTTTCAATAGGAATGTACATAACTGTATGGTAGATTCAGGTGCGTCATCTAACATAATGCCTTGGTCTGTCTGTCAAAATATTGATGCCAAAGTTCAACCATCCAGCTTGAAAATTATTCAGCTTGATCGAACTAGTGTTAAAGTGATAGGGGAATTAAAGAATGTACTTATAAGATTTTCGTCTAATCCTAAAGTTCATCAAGTGATTGATATCATTGTTGTAGATATCCCAGAATTTTATGGTTTGTTTTTAAGTAGAGACTGGTTAGGACAATTACATGGCTATTTTGCAACAGATTGGTCTCACTTGTGGTTGCCCGAGAATGGAAATCCTAACAAAATCAAGGTAAATTGTGAACGTTATATCAATTCCACGATAACTTATTTAAATGATCCCAATGAACCATTCACTCCTTCTGCCAATTCGCCTGAAATACAGGGGATGGATACTTTTTTCGGCAATTTCATGGCCGAAACTTCTACCATCACTGACCCGGAACAACAATCTGAAGTTATGACATGTACACAGTCAACAGCCTTCTCTCAGTGGTCACATGCACCAGACAAAAATCAAATATGGTCTCTTTACTTTGATGGGTCAAAATCTAAAGAAGGAGTTGGTGCAAGGTGCGTGCTCATCGATCCAGCAGGTAACAAGACTCTGATTGCTTGCCGGTTAGAATTCAAATGTACAAACAACACTGTCGAATATGAGGCACTCCTGCAAGGCCTCAGAAAAGCATTAGATCTGGAAATTCAAAATTTGACTGTCTTTGGTGATTCAGAAATCATGGTTAGACAGGTAAAAAATTATATCCATTGTTTATCTCCGCACCTCAAAAGATATCAAACTAAGGTATGGAATTTGATGAACAAGTTTTCTGCATTTAACATTAATTCTATTCCTAGATTGAATAATTTGGAAGCTGATTTGTTAGCTAACGTCGCTTCAAAGATTTTTCCTGCAAAAGGCTCATCTTTGAATGCATTTTCCGTCGAACTATTGTTCAGACCATCCATCCCAGACAACATCACGAATTGGAGAGTCTTCGATGACGATCAACAGATTATAATTTTTCTGCATATGGAAGAAACTTTCCAGGTCGTGGTGATCGATGAAGGTACCCATGACGAAAATCTTCGCGTCTTTACGGTAATACTAGATCCAAGATCCCCAGAATCTGCATCAGACATGGTAAACTCTATCCTGAAATCTGTGGTTAGATTAGAAAAATTTTATGATCTTCACGACAAGTTCAGAAAATCAGTGAACTGTAAAATGAATAGTTCCTCCTTGACACATGAAAAAGTAAATTTGGGAACTAAAGACAACCCACAGTGCATTAATTTAGGGTTAGGGTGTTATGAGCAAGAAAATGTAGCATTTATTAAGTTGTTTAAGGAATTCAAAGATGTTTTTCCTGGACGTACGACCACCTAAAAACCTTTGATCCTAACATCATACAACACATTATTCCCATGAAACCCCAGACCCAACCCTTTCAACAAAAGTTAAGGAAAATGCACCCAAAGCTCGAACCAACGGTCAAGAAGGAATTAAGAAAACTCCTGAATGCTACAATAATTTTTCCAGTTAGGCACACACAATGGGTCTCTAATCTTGTCCCTGTTAGAAAGAAGAGTGGTGAAATCCGACTATGTGTCGATTTCTGAAATCTTAACCGAGTGTCTGATAAAGACAACTACCCTGTCCCTCCCATGGAACAGATCCTTCAACAGGTATCTAGTTCTGAAAGATTATCCTTGTTGGATGGTTTTTCAGGGTATAACCAAGTCCTTATGTCTCCCTTAGACCAGCTCAAAACTATTTTCCGTACTCCATGGGGCACCTACGCTTATAGAAAGATGCCTTTTGGACTCATAAACGTCAGTGCCACTTTTCAGAGAGCAATGGACATCGCTTTCCGTGGCTTAATCAATCAATATATAGTAGTTTACCTAGATGAAGTCACTTTCTTCTCAAAAAATAAAGAAGATCATCTAGCTCATTTAAGATCTGTTCTACAGCGATGTCATAAGTACGACATTTCTTTAAATTCTAAAAAATCTATCTTCGCAGTAGAACAAGGTAATCTCCTTGGATTCATTGTATCGAGTGAAGGGATGATTATCGACCCTGAAAGGACTCAATTCATTTCGAAACTGCCCCCTCCCTTGTCAAAAAAGTCCATGCAATCTTTCTTAGGTCAGATAAACTTTGTTAGGAGATTCGTCCCCAGCTTTTCAGAAATGGTGAGACCATTACAAAACTTAATAAAAAAGGGTGTATAGTACCATTGGGGACCTTTAGAAATCCAGGCTTTTGATTCAATAAAAAATGTCATAATAGACGCTCCTTCTCTAATGAGCCTCGACTTTTTGCAAGACTTCACCCTCTACATGTTTTCCTCTGACCAATCTTAAGTTGTTGTCCTAACTCAAAAGAACGTTGAAAACAACGAGGTCCCAATCGCCTTTATGAGTTCAGCCTTCAAGGGGGCGGAACTTAATTACCCAGCAGTAGATCAGCAAGCCTATGCTGTTTTCAAAGAAGTAAAGCACTTTCGATCTTATCTGTTGAAATCTAGGACAAAAATCATTGTCCCTTACCCGACTGTCAGAAATTTGTTAGTAAAGAAAGAACTAGGAGAAAAAAGGGCAAACTGGGTCACATCCTTACAAGAAAATGACATAGAAATCACCCCAGCACAAATTGTAAGAGGCCAGGGTTTATGCAAATTGGTCACCGATTTAGCTGTAGGATAGCAAGAGGAAACTGATATGTTAAATCCAGGTCGGCACTATCAAAATCAAATCTGTTGTGCGCAAAACCCTGATAATTCCTGGTACGATGACATAAAATTCTATCTTATACACAGATCAGCTCCCCATCACCTTGATCTCACAAAAAGGAGAGCACTAAGATTAAAATTTGCTTCTTTTCAGCTGATTAATGGTATTTTGTTTCGTCAAAATTTTGATGGAGTACTTATGCGTTGTCTTGAAAAAGATGAAGCAGAAAAAGTCTTATTGGAATTACATGCAGGTGAAGTAGGTGGGCATTTCTGTGGAGACACCACTGCCCATAAAGTATTAAGAGCAGGTTATTACTGGCCTACCCTTTTCAAATATGCTCATGCTTTATGTCGCAAGTGTGAGATTTGTCAAAAAGCATCTGGATGGATACAGAAACCAACGTTCCCTCTGCAATCAGTTTTGGTAGACTCCCCTTTTCAGCAGTGGGGTTTGGATATTATAGGCCCAATCAATCCGCCATCCTCGCAGCAGCATAATTACAACATAACAGCCACAGATTATTTAATCAGGTGGTCTGAGGTTGCCACATTAAAAGCTGTAAATACTAGCCAGGTAATATCCTTCTTGAATTCAAATATTATTACGCGTTTCGATATCCCTGAATGCCTGGCATTTGACAATGCTTCTTATTTTTCGTCTCTTGAAATGAGTGATTTCTCTCTAGAAAAAGGAATTAAATTAAAGTACTCTGTCAGCTATTACCCCTAAGGCAATGGTTTGGCAGAATCAACTAATAAAAATCTGATCAAAATTATCAAGAGAACGGTCTCTGAAAACCATAAAAATTGGCATAACGCACTATTAAACGCAATCTGGGCTGATAGAGTAACTCCTAAAATTGTTGTGGGCAACTCACCTTTCTTTGTCGTTTATGGCAGGGAAGCGATTCTTCCACCACATGTCCTTCTTCCATCTCTGCAGTTATCGCAAAAGGTACAGGAAGAAGACTATCCCCCCTTGGAAACTCGAATTAACACTTTTTTAAAATTAGAGGAAGTAAGGGCACAAGCAAAACGAAAATTGGATCAACATCAACTCATTGTTAAAAACTGGTTTGATTCTAATTATGCCTCTGACATAAATTTTGAGGTAATTGACCTTGTCCTAAAATGGGACAAACCTCACGAGGGAAAAGGAGAGCATACTAAATTTTAGAACTTGTGGTTGGGGCCATTTTTAATCACTGAAAAACTAGGTCCCAGTTCGTTTCGCTTACAGAATTTAGAGGGATAGCCAGACACCTTTCCGGTGAATGGCCAAGCTCTAAAAAGGTACTTTGCCTGATGACGCTCCCATGCACCCTTTGTAAATATTTTTTGTTTTGTTTGTTGTTTGTTGTTTGTTTTTTGTTTTTGTTTTTTGCTGGTTTGTTTTGATTTTTCCTTTCTGCTTATCGGTCTTTCTTTTGAAACATATATGCCTGCACCATGGGCTAGTTCAGACAAAAATAACAGAAAAATTTCCCCTCCAAAATGATTGTTGAAAGTTGTTTAAACATCAATTGTGGTATTTCTCTGAAATTGCAGCCCTGCTAAAATGACTTGTTGTTTTAAAAACGTCTTCTTGATTTCAATCTGCAACTGAAGGCACTCACGATCATCTATAAAAATTCTTTTACGTTGTCCCTGTTCCTTAAGAGAAAAACTCAAAGATGTCTCCCTGCTCTTGAAAGTCGGTTTTAATAACAAACTATTTCTAGATCTTGATGAAGGACAACTAAGAAAATTCTTCAAGGTATGTGACATACTAAGATGTGTTAAAAAACTAGAATTTTCAGCGTCACCCCACTCTATTAAATATCTTTAAAAACTAAATAAATTATTAGAGAGTTGTGGGAAGTGTTTGTAAACCCTCCATGACACTGAACAGGTCTGCTGGCAGCGGGTAAATGCATGCATGACGCCAAGATAACTTTGTTGGGGTACTGAACAGGCCCGCTGGCAGCGAAGCAATGTTAGGTAAAAGAAAATTCTCAGATATGGATTCTTTTTTACCTTAAATGTCCTTCGTTCTGATATGGAACTTCTTGACAGGATACAGATATCGAAGTGGGTTAATTGACACCCCTGTCGAGTCTATGGATGCCTGCTGGCAGCAGCGGCCCTGTCAACAGTATTGAAGATTTTAACTTTAACATCGTGGCTCTCTTTTGTTAAGATTGTCATCAGTTTTCGTCTCTTTAAAATAACAATAGTCTAAAACTGGAATGCATTATAATTATTTGCGATGTTCAGACAACTTTTTGGTTGTTTTCGATTTGAATCTTTTTCTGATTTTCCTAATTTGAACTTGTTCTTTTGGCAGAGATAATTGCTTCTCCCAGCATGTCGCCATTGTTGGTAGCAAGTATATAATTATCATTTTTATAAAGCTGCCTACACGGGGTCTATGAATTTTTTCTACTTTTCATAAGCGTTTCTCCAAACGACAGTTGTAAATCGTCGCATTTTATTCATACATTAGTTTTCATGATTGAAAGCATGAAAACTCGCAACTATTGTTATCATTCTGTTTCAAAATTTTCATTGGAAACATATCGTTTATGACAGAATTGCGATTTCTTTCTATGGACATGTTGCTCTCATTGTTTATGATCGTTTCAATTCTAAGAATGCCTAAGAAGCTTATGGTTGTTTGAATGAAAGACCCCCATCAATTGGTATTTGATTTTTGTATTAATTTTGGTTTGATGATTAACCATATTTCTTTCATGGAAACTTTGGCTTTTCAATTCTTGTAAATCACCTATCTTTGCAATTACATTTGGATGTGTGCACAATGTGTTAAAGTACTATGTCCTAGCATGTACCCAATGCCAAGGTGGCATATGTAGTACAGGATACCATCACTCCCGAGTATGGTCTCAGGTTCACGATTTTTGCTCGCACACATTGTGATTAAAACCTCTGCCCACCGTTTGAATTGGCATAGCATTGTTTTGATAAGGCTCAGGGCTATGGCTCTGTGGTCTTTTTCCAAACCCTACCTGTGATTTCTATGTTAGTTCCCATCCATTCGGCATGGCTCCAGTGGTAAGGGTCGAACCGAATGGCGTCGATACTCTGCTTTCGTATGATAACGCTAGGGAATATTTTGAAAGGAACGATTGGTGTTTGTTCATCAAAAAATTTAGGGGCTTTAACCTCCAGGTCGCCCAAGAGTTTGCCTTAACCTTTGATGGTTGTAGGGAAAATATTGGTGATGTGCAGTTAGAAGTGACAAAAGAGTTCTTAAGCCAAGCCATGGGATTGCCAGCAACTAGTCAGAAATGGTTCAAGAATGCAAAAGTGGAGGAGGTCCCTTGGACATTATTGTTTACCTCACGCAAAATAGCCAGTTGTGATCAAGGTATGCCGATTTCATTCTTGAAACCTAGATGCCATGATTTTCTTGTTGTAATGAAGCAATTTGTCACTTGTGAGGGTCAATTCGGCCTGGTTTTCCTGTATCATCTCCGCCTCCTTATGAGTTTTATTGGCTTTCCATTGAATATGCCCTACTACCTGCTTAGACGTCTGTATAAAATGGGTAAATGTATTAGGAAGCAGAGGTTTAATTCAAGTTTATTACATCATGGCTTAATTAAAATTATCCTCATGCACCAGTTGCAATTACAAAATGATTGTTGGGATTCATTCATTTCACAAAATGGCTTTGGCAACAGTGAGTTGGGACAGGTAGATAAATCGGTCATTGTTGAAACCCTTGTGAACCCTACAGCCTCTTCTCCACCACTCCAGGCCTGTGATCTTTCCCCTAATAATGAACCCTCGACCTACCCTGATGTCACTCAACAGGACAATCAATCAGGTTCGCATCCAAAGGATAGCACTAAAAATGTTAAAAACCCTACAGGAAAGAAGCTAAAGGGCAGTGTTGATGCTAATTTCAAGAACAAAAGGGTTGGTCGTTTAATTTCTCAATGTGCTCGAAATAAATTGAAACCCCGTGTAGACACAATCAACACGATTGAAGTGAGTGAAGACTTAGATTCAGAAATTGAGAAATTCTTGGTTGAAGAGGACCCTGTGTCATACGGTCTCTACCCTGACCAACCCTATGACTATGTAAACAATATGCCTCCTTGTCTAAAGGATAATCCTGAATTTCCTGGCATCCAACTCTGTGATAAGCCTACCATTCGCATGGAGGATTCTTCGATCCTTAACGCTGTCAGTGCTAATGCGCAGTCCTTACAGTCACAGTGTGATGAGTGTCGATCGTGGATCGACAGGTACTATACTGATGTTCCATTGCTACAGTCCTGACTCAAGTCTTTAAGAGAGCAAGTCGATAGGTTGACAAATGAAAATAGCAGACTCAAGTCTATTATCCAAGGGAAGGATAAACGATTTAAAACTACAGACGTGTCATTTTCAAGAATGTAGAGGCAACAACAGCTATCGTAAACTCCAAAATTTTTTGATAAGTTTTGATTCCATGATTTGAGGTATGATGTTTTTTAATTTTAGCATGATTTTGTCACTCTTAAGTTAGGATATGCGATTTTATTGAATAGATTATTTTTCTTATAAATATTAGTTTGTTTTGTTTATTGAATAAAATATGATTGTATTTGCTATTATAACTAGCTACATAATCGTAAGATTCTGTAGCCAATTAGAAAAATTTGAATTGTTTGATTTGACAATTGAAAGCATATTTGAAACCTTCTCATTTTCATTTGTTTTCAGGATGATTAAGGATCCCATGATTTCCAAGAAGATATGGGGCACTTTTGATATCTCCCAGCCATATCAACTTTGTGTTTTAAGTAAATAGATTAGGTTGTTGGTAGTTTTTGATATTCAGTAAAATCAGGGTGGTTACATCCCCCATATTTTTGAAACAAACTTGATCTTATCAACAGGAAATAGTTGTGTTTCCTGAAACCTATATAAACCTATTATTTTGTAAACATTTATCATCTCAGCCTGGGGCAAGACTATGGATGTTTCACTACAAACTTGAATGGAATATGATACACGTCACAGCTTTAGCTTTTCTGTATGATGTTTTTATTCAAGTCATGTTTATTTCAATTTGTTAATTGATTATGATTTCTTTTGTCATCGTGATTTATTATCAGTAGGTATGATTAAGGATTATATATTGTCCATATTTTCATGTCCCAGATATAACACATAGTAATCATTCGTTCAATTTGAATTAAGAGATTTATCTCTAGTTTTGATCAAATGTTTATACGCAATTTCTCACAGGAAGAATTATCTTATTGTGGTTGCTTGTAGAATTATAAGATTATTGTGACTGCATCTATTATGTGTTATGTTATTATGATTCAAACTCCATCATTACTGCTTCACATTTATTAGGAGCAATTTCAAGATCTGTCGCAGGTTTACCTCATCAAATAAGGTGACTGGATGCTACACATTGAACAGATATTGGATGCAATAACAGGTTAGCCTATTATTTGATTTCATTAGTATAATAAATATACAAGCTTCCTCTAGTTAAAATACTTTCTACCATCTGTTATTTCTTTTGTTTCATTAGACAGTTTGATATTCGACTTCTTAAGTATAAACATCTAAGAAAACAAAATTAAAAAGATTAGATAGTAGTTTTACTGTCATTTAAAAAAAAACC
>JZKD02S0808142.1:0-14517 GCA_000966675.3 Picea glauca | reverse complement strand
GTCAATGATCTATTTATTGGTTGGCATGCCATATCAATAAGAACACTTTTATCAAAATAGAATCTCCTTGTATTATTTAGGAATTTCATTCCATAAACCAAAGTCTTCAATGCTAATAAATTATATAAATCTTAATTGTTCGTGATATTGAAAATTTAAGTAAGAGGATGCATAATAAATTGATTTATCTTGTAGAGATTATCTATTTAATATTGCAAAGGAAATTAATTCATCTTTAAAATTTAAATGAATCTATGAAAGAAAAAATAAAACTACTTCATCTTACCAACACCTATTCTTATTGAAGTGGATCCTTCCTCCCAAACATAAGGTATTTAGTTAAACTACAATAGATTAAATAAAATTAATAAATTGCATGTTCACTTATCTTTTATATATATATATATATATATATATATATATATAATTTTTATTAAAAACAAATCCCTAAGAAATTGTACGCTATCACATAATGTATGAGAGGACCCTCTCTAAACATCCTTTCCTTTGCAAAGGAAAATCATTCATCTTTTATAGATGTCAAATTTTAAAAAACTATTAGAAAGAAATTTGTAAAGGCAAATCTTCATCTTTTATAGATATCAAATTTTTAAAAACTATTAGAAAGAAATTAATAAAAATATACAGGTTCTCTAGGTATTATAATAGAATACATGAATGAAACTGAAATTAGTAATTAACTATGGGAATTTAGTTATAAGGAAGTTGTAGCAATCAATCTATTTCATGCTCACTATATGGTTATCACTACCCAAACTAATCTAATCTAGAATTCATGTATATGTAGAAAAATAGATTTGCACATGTGGACCTATAGAAATCCAGTATCCAATTGTTAAAACCATGAATTTGATCCTTTATTATCTTCCCGAGGCAATGAATTAGTGGCAAGTTATAGAAATGAATTTGTGGCATCTCTATGAATGGTTATACCAATGAATTCATGGGACCTATCTATGAATTAATTTGTAGAATATTTTATTAATTTATAATTCATTGCTTGACTAGTGGCCCTATGACATTTTCCCATTATATCTACATACAAACGGATGCTTGGTTGGTATTATCGCATGTACTCGCTATGAACATGTAGATATTTTAGAATATTACTCAAAACCATTAGACACTGCACCATTAGTCTTTTCAACATACATGAAGTTTGGATGACACACAATTTATTTTATATTCAACATGATTAATGAAAACTCTTAAAATACCTCTTATTTAAATCTTATTGTGTTCAATATTATATCATTCATTATGAACATGTAGATATTTTAGAATATTACTCAAAACCATTAGACAATGCACCATTAGTCTTTTCAACATACATGAAGTTTGGATGACACAATTTATTTTATATTCGACATGATTAATGAAAAATCTTAAAATACCTCTTATTTAAATATTATTGTGTTCAATATTATATCACTCATTATGATAGGAGGTGGAATGGGATAGTATAGGAAAAAGGATAAATAAGTATAGGAAAAGGGAAGATGAATAAGGTAAAACTAAAGATGAAAACATGTCAAAATTAGGACCCATTATCTCCTCAGGATTGAATACATTGCACATCCCTTGTAAAACTAGTCCTCGTGAAAGTGGGAGGTGTTTAAAATCCTTATCAAGTACCAATACTACCATATTGGGTATGTAGAGGGCCAGTGGATTAGTTTGCATCCCTTTAGGTAGAGGCAAGGGAAGAGTGTGAAAGAGCACACTGTCAAGTTTCATAAAATGATAATTATGTTAGGAATATTTCTCAAGAACTTAGACATACTCCTCAAGTATCTAGGGGCTTTACACAACAATATATAGAAGCAAGTGATTATCTTTAAACCTAAAACCATTTATGAGGCCTGTGTGCGAGCACTATACCTGGAGAACATAATCTATAATAAAGGACATCCAATTGGTTCTAAACATAATACCACCAAAATGCTTTTGAGGAGGGTGGAAGAAGTGGAAAGGAAAGTAGAAGAAAATGACAACCACTACACATTTTTCCAAGGATTCAAAAGGTAACTACAACCATTGTAATATCGATGGCCATGTTGGAGATAAGTATTGGAATCCACATCCAAAGTTGAATCCTAAGAATCGTAAGAAGGATGCCAAGAAGAAGAACCTCCTACGAATGGATTCAACAACCTAGTAGAGTGCACCTTGGATGTGGATGAGAATATTATGCACACTTCAGTGTACAAGGAGGTGAATCTAAGTAGTCTTCATCAAAGGAAATATAGGGATATGAAAAATCTCTTCCATATTATTATTCAGGTCAAAAAGACCCAGTTGGATGCTCTAATCAATTCCAGTTTACATGCTAGTTCACATTAAAACCTCATAGAAGATGATCTATTCATCAACCTTGGGTTGGAATTTCATGATCATATGAGATTATATCCATTGGTATTGGTAAATAAGGATTTGGAGCTAAAGTTCACTAAACAGGGTATGATCAAATTTTCTATAAGTAGAAATTTTATTGATGAGGTGGAGTTAGATGTAGTACCCTTTCATGTGCATGGTGTAGTGTTTTGGATCCCATATATGTATATGAGGTATGTGAAATTTATGAGGAGAGAAAAACAATATCATGTGATCAAGGATGGGAAGTCATTCATCATCAATGCACACAAAGGTATATCGAAGATATTTCTCATAAGTGCTAACCAAGACAAATATTTGATCAGTTGAAGTAAGAACATTTGTATTTCCTTTCTTAAGAGAGAATCATCCAGAGGGTGAGTCAATAAGAGTAAAGGAATCCATGGAGGGATGTATCAAAGAGAAAAAAAAATTGGTCGGACGATTATTGCATGCATGCAAAGGAGTTTTGTAGGAGCCTAAAGGGATACACCTAAGAGGGAATTGGAGAATGACATATAGTTGTTGCATGAATCCACATTACCAAATAGTGGGTTCTATAGATAATATATCCTAGAAGAAAAATAAGTGAAGAAACATTTCCAATAGTTGCTGGAGCGAGGAGTAATTAGAACAAGCACCTCACTTCGTGGGTCACCTATCATCATAGTACCTAAGGAACATGGGACTTGGAAAATGTGTATCAACTATAGAGATTTGAACTAGGTCACACTCAACAATTGACACCCTCAACCTAGGATATATGATTTTTTATATTAGTTGCGACATGCCAAGTACTTAACCAAGTTGGATATCAAATTGGGATATCCCGAGGAACATGTTAAAGAAGAAGATACTTGGAAGAACATCTTCAAGACAAGAAAAGGTTTGTATGAATGACTGATAATGAATTTTGGTTTATGTAGTGCACCAACTATATTTATGTGATTGATGAATGATGTATTTCATCCTTATTCAAATTCATTTATAATAGTGTATCTAGATGACAAATTGGTTTATAGATATACCTAGGAAGAGCACATATCACATATCATGTAGGTGTTAGAGACTCTTAAAAATCATCAAATAGTGGATAACATTAATAAATGTGAGTTTTCTTAGTGGCGATTAGTGTCTTTGGATTATATTATTGGTGGAGGGGAGCTCAAGATAGACCCTTCAAATATGGAGGCCATTCTCAAGTGGCTAGTTCCTACTAAATTCACTAAAGTTAGGAACTTTGTCGGGGAATCCCAGTACCAATGAAATTTTATAGTTGCATCCATTTTAGTAGTAGCTACACGACTCCATTCCCCAACAACCAACAGTAATATTTTTCAATGGAGAAATAATTAGAAGAAAGCATTCGAAGAGCTAGAATGCAAGATGATTCAAGCACTAGTTCTTGCATTTCCGAAATTGTAGTTGTCTTTAAAAGTAGATATGGATATAATTGGCTATGTTATGGGAGTGGTATTGAAGTATGGAGGTAACCCAATATGCAATCAGTATTAAATTTTGCATGGAGGATTCTTGAAATACCCTAGATATGATAAGGAACTCTATGTCTTGGTCAAAGATGTTAATAAATTGAATCACTATCTCATGGGAAAGGAAACCATTGTCCACACTAATAACTAATGACTATAGTATTTGTAGGCCCAAAGTAACATTCAACAAAATAGACACTACAAAGTGGATGGGATTTTTGCAACAATTTCATCTATTCATAAAATATAGGAATAATAACACTAATAAGTTGGAAGACATGCTTTCAAGGCCACCCATATCCAATGTTATATATTTAATAACTCTTACGCATATGGACCCTTTTACCTATGATTCATAAAAATAAGCATATACAGAAGATGGGGACTTTAAAGAGGTTTTTCATTAGCTACAAGGATAAAATTGTGTAGAAGATGCATATTGTAAGGATGGCTATCATCTCTAGAATGGGTTTCTCTACAAGATAAACAAGAATTGTGTTTGTAAAGGTGAAATATTGTATCTTATCATAGATTCTCACACCTCAAAGGTTGCAAAATGTTTTTGTGTTGGGAAGTCAATAGCCAACTTACAAAGGTATGTGTATTTGCATAGAATGCAAGAAGATGTATCTTCATATATTATAGGATGCATACTTTTTTGTGCCAACAATCCTAGTAATAGAAAGCATGGTTTATACCATCCCTTATCTATATCGACTCGAACTTGGGTTAGCATCTCCATGTATTTTGTGAGGAGTTTTCCAACAACCAGGAGAGGACACGACTATCTATTTGTGGTAGTTGGCAGGTTCAACAAGATGCATATTCTTCTACCTTGTTAAAATAACATCAAAGGAAAAGCATCAAACATTTTATTTGAATAAGTTTGAGCACACTTTGGGATACTAAGGAGCCTCATATTAGATAGGAATACTATATTTCTTAGTGCCTTTTATACTACACTTTGAGAAAATAGGGAAACCAAGATGAAGAGATCTACAACTTTCCATCCACATGTTGATGGGTAGAAATAAGTAATCAACAGGATATTAGTTCAACTTTTGATAGGTTACAATAAGAAGCATCCACAGACCTGGGATGAAAATACAATCTATATTCAACACTCTTATAACAAATTGGTCCACACTTCTATCGATAAGTACTCTTTTGAAACTTTTGTTGGGTATTTGTTTCCTTCACCATTGGATGTTGTATATGGAAAACAAGGAAGAGTGAGGGAAGACATCATAGGATAAGAATTGAATGTGGATAAATATGTTGAAACATTTATGAAGATCCATCTGTCGCTATAAGAGATAGTCAAGAAGTCATAAAAAAAGTACAAGGCCCAACATGATTAGCATAAAATTGAGAAAACATTCAAGGTGGGAGATAGAGTTTGGTTGCATCTAAACAAACAAAGACTGTAGGGCCATGGTAAGAAGATAAAGTATCTATGCTATGGTTCTTTTGAAGTATTAGAGAAGGTGGGTGATAATGACTATAGACTCAATCTACCCCCATATATGTGAATTTACTCAACAGTTAATGTGGAAAATATAAAACTCTATGAGTATTCCATGTTGGATCAGGAAACTAAGTAGAAATTATTACCTACCATACTGGAATTAGCACCAAAATATCAAGTAGATATGGAAGAAGATACAATTTTGAAAAAATCTTCTAGAACTACTAGACAAAGGTAACATGACATCCAGTTGATAGAATTAAAAGGACAACTTCCAAGCCAGGAAAAATGGTACTCCAGGGAGAAGGTAGAGAAAAAATTTCATCACCTCATTTAGTAAAATATTTTGGTGACCAAAATCCTCCTTAAATAGGGAGGTATGATCTGGAATGGATCATGGTACTTTCTGGGTAGAAAAATGGAGGAATTGGCTTGGAAGAACCATTTTAGTGGCAAGTCCCAGTTTGGAGATTTAGGGTCCAGAACCTCCCGAATCCAATTTGAGACATCAAATGACACTTATGAGAGTCAAAACTTGGTGAGTGTCTCTCACAAACCCTTGATGTTGTTATACACACTGCAATCTTTTAAATATTTCCAAAATTACCTCAATTGGAGCTCATATGCCAAATTCATGGCTCTTGCAAGTTAACCTACACTATTGGCCACCATGGTACCAAGTGTATACCATTTGAGCCCACATTACTAACACTTGTGGGACTAGTCACATGTGTACTTTGAACAATATTCTAGATGGTCAAAACCCCTAACATTAATTGAGGGTTGAGGCATGCAAAATCCCTAACTCTAACCCTAAATTACTACCACAATATGTTAAATATTAAGTTGCTAGGAAGAGAAACAATCTCATTCTTTTAGCATTGTGCTTGTTCCATAGTTGAAGAAAGAATCTAGGAGTGAGACTTGAGAGCATAATAAAGGAGGTATACGATTTTGTAGCAACCATTCATGCCAGTGGCAACCTCACCTTCTAAGTGAATTTTCTTCCATCTTGGGGTTTAGAGGTCACATCTTGTGTTCAATTATATGGATGGTGTGTTAACTTTCTTGCTCTTTCATTTTCAGATTTTAAATATTTCCATAAATCTGAGTACTAAACAAGTAATAAAAAATATAGGATCTAAGGAAATAGTTGCATAATAAAAAAATTCAAAATATTAGAAGATATTTAGTGATAAAGTTTTTGAGAAAAATATTCATAACACTTTATAGATTAATTAAAATTAAGATAAATCTATGATAATCTATGTTATTATTATTAAGTAATATATTTTATTATTATTGTCATTTTTTAAATTTAATATATCTCAATTTTTTCCAAATTATTTACCATTATTAGAGATTAATTTACCACTATTAGATAAGTAANTCTTAAAATACCTCTTATTTAAATATTATTGTGTTCAATATTATATCACTCATTATGATAGGAGGTGGAATGGGATAGTATAGGAAAAAGGATAAATAAGTATAGGAAAAGGGAAGATGAATAAGGTAAAACTAAAGATGAAAACATGTCAAAATTAGGACCCATTATCTCCTCAGGATTGAATACATTGCACATCCCTTGTAAAACTAGTCCTCGTGAAAGTGGGAGGTGTTTAAAATCCTTATCAAGTACCAATACTACCATATTGGGTATGTAGAGGGCCAGTGGATTAGTTTGCATCCCTTTAGGTAGAGGCAAGGGAAGAGTGTGAAAGAGCACACTGTCAAGTTTCATAAAATGATAATTATGTTAGGAATATTTCTCAAGAACTTAGACATACTCCTCAAGTATCTAGGGGCTTTACACAACAATATATAGAAGCAAGTGATTATCTTTAAACCTAAAACCATTTATGAGGCCTGTGTGCGAGCACTATACCTGGAGAACATAATCTATAATAAAGGACATCCAATTGGTTCTAAACATAATACCACCAAAATGCTTTTGAGGAGGGTGGAAGAAGTGGAAAGGAAAGTAGAAGAAAATGACAACCACTACACATTTTTCCAAGGATTCAAAAGGTAACTACAACCATTGTAATATCGATGGCCATGTTGGAGATAAGTATTGGAATCCACATCCAAAGTTGAATCCTAAGAATCGTAAGAAGGATGCCAAGAAGAAGAACCTCCTACGAATGGATTCAACAACCTAGTAGAGTGCACCTTGGATGTGGATGAGAATATTATGCACACTTCAGTGTACAAGGAGGTGAATCTAAGTAGTCTTCATCAAAGGAAATATAGGGATATGAAAAATCTCTTCCATATTATTATTCAGGTCAAAAAGACCCAGTTGGATGCTCTAATCAATTCCAGTTTACATGCTAGTTCACATTAAAACCTCATAGAAGATGATCTATTCATCAACCTTGGGTTGGAATTTCATGATCATATGAGATTATATCCATTGGTATTGGTAAATAAGGATTTGGAGCTAAAGTTCACTAAACAGGGTATGATCAAATTTTCTATAAGTAGAAATTTTATTGATGAGGTGGAGTTAGATGTAGTACCCTTTCATGTGCATGGTGTAGTGTTTTGGATCCCATATATGTATATGAGGTATGTGAAATTTATGAGGAGAGAAAAACAATATCATGTGATCAAGGATGGGAAGTCATTCATCATCAATGCACACAAAGGTATATCGAAGATATTTCTCATAAGTGCTAACCAAGACAAATATTTGATCAGTTGAAGTAAGAACATTTGTATTTCCTTTCTTAAGAGAGAATCATCCAGAGGGTGAGTCAATAAGAGTAAAGGAATCCATGGAGGGATGTATCAAAGAGAAAAAAAAATTGGTCGGACGATTATTGCATGCATGCAAAGGAGTTTTGTAGGAGCCTAAAGGGATACACCTAAGAGGGAATTGGAGAATGACATATAGTTGTTGCATGAATCCACATTACCAAATAGTGGGTTCTATAGATAATATATCCTAGAAGAAAAATAAGTGAAGAAACATTTCCAATAGTTGCTGGAGCGAGGAGTAATTAGAACAAGCACCTCACTTCGTGGGTCACCTATCATCATAGTACCTAAGGAACATGGGACTTGGAAAATGTGTATCAACTATAGAGATTTGAACTAGGTCACACTCAACAATTGACACCCTCAACCTAGGATATATGATTTTTTATATTAGTTGCGACATGCCAAGTACTTAACCAAGTTGGATATCAAATTGGGATATCCCGAGGAACATGTTAAAGAAGAAGATACTTGGAAGAACATCTTCAAGACAAGAAAAGGTTTGTATGAATGACTGATAATGAATTTTGGTTTATGTAGTGCACCAACTATATTTATGTGATTGATGAATGATGTATTTCATCCTTATTCAAATTCATTTATAATAGTGTATCTAGATGACAAATTGGTTTATAGATATACCTAGGAAGAGCACATATCACATATCATGTAGGTGTTAGAGACTCTTAAAAATCATCAAATAGTGGATAACATTAATAAATGTGAGTTTTCTTAGTGGCGATTAGTGTCTTTGGATTATATTATTGGTGGAGGGGAGCTCAAGATAGACCCTTCAAATATGGAGGCCATTCTCAAGTGGCTAGTTCCTACTAAATTCACTAAAGTTAGGAACTTTGTCGGGGAATCCCAGTACCAATGAAATTTTATAGTTGCATCCATTTTAGTAGTAGCTACACGACTCCATTCCCCAACAACCAACAGTAATATTTTTCAATGGAGAAATAATTAGAAGAAAGCATTCGAAGAGCTAGAATGCAAGATGATTCAAGCACTAGTTCTTGCATTTCCGAAATTGTAGTTGTCTTTAAAAGTAGATATGGATATAATTGGCTATGTTATGGGAGTGGTATTGAAGTATGGAGGTAACCCAATATGCAATCAGTATTAAATTTTGCATGGAGGATTCTTGAAATACCCTAGATATGATAAGGAACTCTATGTCTTGGTCAAAGATGTTAATAAATTGAATCACTATCTCATGGGAAAGGAAACCATTGTCCACACTAATAACTAATGACTATAGTATTTGTAGGCCCAAAGTAACATTCAACAAAATAGACACTACAAAGTGGATGGGATTTTTGCAACAATTTCATCTATTCATAAAATATAGGAATAATAACACTAATAAGTTGGAAGACATGCTTTCAAGGCCACCCATATCCAATGTTATATATTTAATAACTCTTACGCATATGGACCCTTTTACCTATGATTCATAAAAATAAGCATATACAGAAGATGGGGACTTTAAAGAGGTTTTTCATTAGCTACAAGGATAAAATTGTGTAGAAGATGCATATTGTAAGGATGGCTATCATCTCTAGAATGGGTTTCTCTACAAGATAAACAAGAATTGTGTTTGTAAAGGTGAAATATTGTATCTTATCATAGATTCTCACACCTCAAAGGTTGCAAAATGTTTTTGTGTTGGGAAGTCAATAGCCAACTTACAAAGGTATGTGTATTTGCATAGAATGCAAGAAGATGTATCTTCATATATTATAGGATGCATACTTTTTTGTGCCAACAATCCTAGTAATAGAAAGCATGGTTTATACCATCCCTTATCTATATCGACTCGAACTTGGGTTAGCATCTCCATGTATTTTGTGAGGAGTTTTCCAACAACCAGGAGAGGACACGACTATCTATTTGTGGTAGTTGGCAGGTTCAACAAGATGCATATTCTTCTACCTTGTTAAAATAACATCAAAGGAAAAGCATCAAACATTTTATTTGAATAAGTTTGAGCACACTTTGGGATACTAAGGAGCCTCATATTAGATAGGAATACTATATTTCTTAGTGCCTTTTATACTACACTTTGAGAAAATAGGGAAACCAAGATGAAGAGATCTACAACTTTCCATCCACATGTTGATGGGTAGAAATAAGTAATCAACAGGATATTAGTTCAACTTTTGATAGGTTACAATAAGAAGCATCCACAGACCTGGGATGAAAATACAATCTATATTCAACACTCTTATAACAAATTGGTCCACACTTCTATCGATAAGTACTCTTTTGAAACTTTTGTTGGGTATTTGTTTCCTTCACCATTGGATGTTGTATATGGAAAACAAGGAAGAGTGAGGGAAGACATCATAGGATAAGAATTGAATGTGGATAAATATGTTGAAACATTTATGAAGATCCATCTGTCGCTATAAGAGATAGTCAAGAAGTCATAAAAAAAGTACAAGGCCCAACATGATTAGCATAAAATTGAGAAAACATTCAAGGTGGGAGATAGAGTTTGGTTGCATCTAAACAAACAAAGACTGTAGGGCCATGGTAAGAAGATAAAGTATCTATGCTATGGTTCTTTTGAAGTATTAGAGAAGGTGGGTGATAATGACTATAGACTCAATCTACCCCCATATATGTGAATTTACTCAACAGTTAATGTGGAAAATATAAAACTCTATGAGTATTCCATGTTGGATCAGGAAACTAAGTAGAAATTATTACCTACCATACTGGAATTAGCACCAAAATATCAAGTAGATATGGAAGAAGATACAATTTTGAAAAAATCTTCTAGAACTACTAGACAAAGGTAACATGACATCCAGTTGATAGAATTAAAAGGACAACTTCCAAGCCAGGAAAAATGGTACTCCAGGGAGAAGGTAGAGAAAAAATTTCATCACCTCATTTAGTAAAATATTTTGGTGACCAAAATCCTCCTTAAATAGGGAGGTATGATCTGGAATGGATCATGGTACTTTCTGGGTAGAAAAATGGAGGAATTGGCTTGGAAGAACCATTTTAGTGGCAAGTCCCAGTTTGGAGATTTAGGGTCCAGAACCTCCCGAATCCAATTTGAGACATCAAATGACACTTATGAGAGTCAAAACTTGGTGAGTGTCTCTCACAAACCCTTGATGTTGTTATACACACTGCAATCTTTTAAATATTTCCAAAATTACCTCAATTGGAGCTCATATGCCAAATTCATGGCTCTTGCAAGTTAACCTACACTATTGGCCACCATGGTACCAAGTGTATACCATTTGAGCCCACATTACTAACACTTGTGGGACTAGTCACATGTGTACTTTGAACAATATTCTAGATGGTCAAAACCCCTAACATTAATTGAGGGTTGAGGCATGCAAAATCCCTAACTCTAACCCTAAATTACTACCACAATATGTTAAATATTAAGTTGCTAGGAAGAGAAACAATCTCATTCTTTTAGCATTGTGCTTGTTCCATAGTTGAACAAAGAATCTAGGAGTGAGACTTGAGAGCATAATAAAGAAGGTATACGATTTTGTAGCAACCATTCATGCCAGTGGCAACCTCACCTTCTAAGTGAATTTTCTTCCATCTTGATGTTTAAAGGTCACATCTTGTGTTCAATTGTATGGATGGTGTGTTAACTTGCTTGCTCTTTCATTTTCAGATTTTAAATATTTCCATAAATCTCAGTACTAAACAAGTAATAAAAAAATATAGAATCTAAGGAAATAATTGCATAATAAAAAAATTCAAAATATTGGAAGATATTTAGTGATAAAGTTTTTGAGAAAAATATTCATAACACTTTATAGATTAATTAAAATTAAGATAAATCTATGATAGTCTATGTTATTATTATTAAGTAATATATTTTATTATTATTGTCATTTTTTTAATTTAATATATCTCAATTTTTTCCAAATTAATTTACCATTATTAGAGATTAATTTACCACTATTAGATAAGTAATACAACTAAGCCTTATACCTCTTAATTTAAAGAATCTACATAGATACAATTTAAAAATTTTAATCTAATAAAAATAAAACTATATATAACATACTTGATATTAAAAAATCTAAAAAGTAAATCTAAAAATAAATAATTAATAAAATGATATAATATATTTAATATTAAAAAAATTAAAAATAAATATAGAAATAATTAATAGTTGCAATTTTAAAATAAATTCATGCAATATAGCATATCATGTATATCATACAAACTCACATTAAACCATTTACACTTTTTAACGCATCCCCATTGCAACATGTTTTGACTAGTTTTTGCAAACTATTTTTATCCTCTTCTAAGAACTTAGAGTCATGACATCATCATGCAGTTTTTTTGAAAAGAGGATGCTTTAAAATAGAGAAGAATTTTTTGGGAAAAGATCGTGCTTTAAAATGGAGAATTAAATTTAGGTTGATGATAGAAAGGAAAAATTGTATTTGATTTTTTTTTCATCTCCATTGCAACATGTTCTCACGAGGGGTTTTTCAAAATTATATTTTATCCTCCTCTTTGCAAATTATATTTTATCCTCTTCTAAAAACTTAAAATCATACATTACTATGCAATTTGTTTTTTTAAACCGAGGATGCAAATCAATTTAGATGCATTTTATTTTTTATTCTAATTTAATTTTAATCATATTTAATTTGATTTTCTTTTGTTTTTTAATCTTAATTTTTTCCATATTTTATTTTTATTTTATGTTTTTCGCTATCAATATCTAATTCGTTCTATTTTTAAAACATATTAATATTGGTATTTTTACTAAATAGTTACATTAATATATATAATTTCTTTGTTTGGAAAAATATATTATTATATTTGGTTATTTTAAGCTTTGTTATTAAAAATTGTGTAAAATCATTTTATAGTGTTTTGTTATTGATATATTAGTATTTTATATAAAGTTTATATTGAAATATTTTATTTAAAAAATTAGTTATGATAAACATTGAAATGTTTTTTGTCATTAATATTTTTTTTTTTAATTCTAAGTATCTATTTTATTATTATTTTTTTTTAATTCTAAGTATCCATTTTATGTTGATCACAAAAGGAATTACACATATCCTTCATATTGAGTAGCATACGTTTTGTGTATAGAATTGAAAGTTCATATGAATTACTTTACTTTTTTTTTGTGAGTAAAAAGTGAAACCTTATATTAATGACATATGTGTGTTGTACAATGGCTAGTATGAGCTACCTATTATGCCACAAATGGGAAACTAGAATAGGTGACATCATGATGTTCATAAATTGACACATCGTCCTGAGTGCTAGCATTTTTGTAGTAAAATTGCTTACACACAAAATTGCAGTGTTTCTGTATGAACAAAAAAGTTTGAAGAATATTTCGCAACTTATCGCTAGGACTAGATGTAGGCAGAGCTACTACAATCCTAACTACATACACATAATAAAAAAAAACGGCATGATCATCTTTCATGTCGCTGTGGTGAGTTGGACCATCAATCCTGCAACTAGAATAAGCAAAAAAACAAAACCTGGAGACTTCAATCCTTAGTTGAGCTGGGTTGTCCATGAATTGTGTAGGCCGGGGTGAACCGTTGTCTACAAGTGGGGCATCTGGTGCGCGTAGGAGCATCCACAAAGGCGTCGAACAAGATGTCCATCCTTTGACCAAGGATGCTTTGGGAATGCATCTGGTCATCCTGTCTCTGTTGTATTTCGAATAGGAGTTGAAGGTGCTCCTCCACCAGTCGATTGGCGAAATGTTAAGGATGCTCCTCCTTCTCTGCCTGTCCAACTACCTCTACAATGATTTTGTTGGATGCCACTACACTTTCCTCCAATTTATAGCTTGGGGGGATTTCCTCCTTCACCTTGGGTGAAATCATGAAGATGGGTTACACTTTTTCTTGTTTTATGAGAAAAAAAACCGTATTTTCACAAGTTCTTCAACTTTCGGCATGCAAAAGTATTTTTTTTATTTAGAATTTCACTTTATAGTAAAAACAAAACTTGTGAAGAATTGTGTTAGCTTTTCAATGACTATTTTTCAATTTCTTTTTATCACAATTTGATATGTAAATTTGACAATTGTTTAAGAGTATGTTCCTTAAACATGAAAGGAATGATAATGAGTTACTTTTTTCTACAACAATGTATCTATTATTAAACTTACATTTTTAAGAAATGAAATATACTGCAATAATCTACAGAGACTCTATTTTATTATTACTATAATTTTGAATCTAACAGATGAATATTATAATTTCTACAATTTTTTGAATTTGACCAAGCTGAAAACATTGCATATTTTAAACACATGTTTTTCTACACCTTGTATCTATCTTAATTTTTACTTAAAACTAAAATCTAAATATACCCTTTTGAAAAGAACAGTTTAAGGATTATGAATATATT
>JZKD02S0808120.1:0-14517 GCA_000966675.3 Picea glauca | reverse complement strand
ATCCTTGACAATCATGAATAACTAATTAATAATAATTAATTAGTTAATGTTATTTAAGAAATAATTATTGTTTAGCTAATATTTTAGGACAGTTAGATTATTAAATTAATTATAACTAATAATCCTATACATCTATTTAAGCAGGGTCGTTACAGGTTCCATCGATGCCTCTACATCCTTGAGGTGCAAAATCCTGCACACTCAGTAAAATCAAGTCAATAGCACTTGTCTATGTCAGTGCAGTAAAACAACATGTCATCAACCCATAACGCCTCATAATCAAAATCAAATGTTTTAATAATATAAATAATCTGGATCACTTGCGAGCAAGTGTCCTCAAAGAATAAGTTCGCAAGGGCCTCTCCTTTCCACAGTCTCGTAGGTTACCACAAACCTAGGAGATAGTTTAGCCCCTTTTTCCAACTGGATCGAACTTTTATGTGGTTTCAACCTCAAGAATACTCGATCACCACATTGTAACTATGGTCGACACGACACGCATCGACATAACTCTTATGTCGATCCTGCGCTTCCTAGATCCTTTGTCTTATAGCTTGCATTTAAACTACCATTTCTTGGATCGCTTCTGGTCCCACCAAGACCCTATCGTCAAGCCAATCCCAACTCAAAGGCATCCAACACGGTCGCCCGTAAAGAAACTTGAAAGGCGCCATCTTAATGGTGCTTTGGTAACTGTTGTTATAAGCGAATTCCACCAATGGTAAGAATTATTCCCAATGCTTTTGTTGGTCCATCACGTACATGCACAACATATCTTCCAAGGTTTGGTTAGTTCATTCGATCTGCATGTCAGTCTCCAGGTGATACGCAGTACTAAAGTTAAGTTGGGTTCCCAAGGCCTCTTGGAAACTCATCCAAAATCGTCCAGTAAACATCGATCCTCGCTCGGATATAATCCTCTTAGGCACACCATGCAACCTCACAATCTCATTGATGAAAACTCTATCTATGCTAGGTGCTTGATACGTCATACACATAGGAATAAAGTGAGAACTCTTTGTTAGAGTGTCTACTACTATGAAAATCGAGTCATGTCTCCTTGTCATCAGTGGAAATCCAAAATTAAAATCCATCTAAATAACCTCCCATTTCAATTCTGGAATAGCATGTGGTTGTAGTAATCCTACTGGGTGTAGTAATTCATCCTTTACCTGTTGATTTTCTAGACATCTGGCCACATAGTTGACTATGTCTGCCTTCAATCCCTTCCAGAAGAATAAGGTTTTAAGGTCCGCCCTCATCTTCATGACTCCTGGGTGAGCCATGTAAACGGTTCTATGAACCTTTCTTAAGATCAACATCATCAACTCGCCATTCGGCAGTACGCAATTATGATTTTTAAACCTCAATAAACCATCGCTATCAAATGAAAATCCTTCAAATCTTGGTACCATCATTGTGTTTTGTCCGATAAAACCCTCGAACTCTTTGTACCAGTCATCGTCACGTTGTAAAGTTAGAATATTTTCATGTAGATTCGTCTAAAGAGGAAGCATCGAAAAGATGAGTGGTCTCCGACTCAATGCATTTGCCACTCAGTTCACTGTTCCTTTTATGTAAGTAATCTCAAAGTCGTACTCGCTAAGCAATTCCGACCAACGTCGTTGTCACACGTTCAAGTTGCTTTGCGTAAAGATGTGTTGTAGTCCATAGTGGTCAGTCTTTAGTCCAAATTTTCTTCCAACAAGATAATGTCTCCAAACCTTCAAGGCATATACAATGGCTAACAAGTCCAAATCATGTGTCGCATAGTTCTCCTCATTCCTTCTCATTTTCCTCAAGATGTAAGGATCACTCGTCCGTTTTTCATCAAGACTTCGCCTAAGCCTTCCTTGGATGCATCAATGCATGCCAAGAAGTCCGCGTCCATGTAAGGGACCTTTAGTATCCATGTTTTTTTCAACAACTCCTTGAGCCTCTGAAATTCTTCCGCGCATTTCTCAGTCCAAACAAACTTCTTGTTTTTCTTCTGCAATTCTGTGATCAGATTTGATATCTTCAAAAATCCCTCGATGAACCATCGATAGTATCCTTCTAAACCCATGAAGTTATGCACTTCCTAGACATTCATCAGTGCAGGCCATTCCATAATAGCCTCGACCTTGGTTGTAAACCCGACGATGCCTTCATCGGAGATGACATGCCCTAAGTAGTGAATCTTCAATTGATAAAATGAACATTTGGACAAGTTCCCATACAATTTGTTCTCTCGCAGACACTGTAGTACCAAGTGCAAGTGCTTGTCATGATCCTCCATCATCCGAGAGTAAATCAAAATATTGTCAATGAATACTTGGACGAACTTGTCCAAGTACTCGTGGAACACCCTGTTCATCAAAATCATAAATACCCTTAGGGTGTTTGTTAGTACAAACGGTAAAACAATAAAATCTTAATGTCCAAACCTCATCTTAAAGGCGGTCTTAGGGATGTCATCTTCCTTAATCTATAACTAGTGGTACCCTGATCGGAAATCGATCTTTGAGAACACCGTCACACCCTTCATATGATCGAATAGATCATTAATCCTCGACAATAGATATTGATTCTTGATCGTGGCCTTGTTCAATTGATGGTAGTCAATGCAAAGGTCCAGCGATGACCCCAGGTGACACACTTGGACGTATTTGTCTAAGGTTCAACGAATCCTTTAGTTGCATTCTCAACACCTGTAACTCCAGCGTCGACATCTGATAAGGCGTTCTCGCTATCAGTTCAATCCCCAGTTTTAGGTCTATTGTAAAATCCAATTCCCTCTCTGACGACATCCCTGATAACTCCTCCAGAAATATGTCCGCAAACTCTGTCACCACCGGAAGGTGTTCTAGACCTTCCTCTACTCCCTTCTTGTTTAATGCAAGGATCGCATAAATATTGCACCCTTTGTGCATGCTCTTCTAAAGCTGCAAGGAAGAGATGAACCTCAGGGAAACTCCTTGGTTCCGACCTACAATCAATCATCTTTTCCCCTCATCTTTGACCAAGCTCAACCATTTCTTCTTACAGTTGAGTATCGCCTCATGCGATTCCAACCAGTCCATACCAATCACGACATCATAAGATCCTAAGATCGTGACATACAAGTTGGATCTGGTGACAAACTCTCCCAGGTTAAGGGTATAGCCCATAACCTTTCCTCCAACCTTCTGTTTGGCTCCTGAAGCCATTTCTACGTAGCTAAAATCATCCTATTCGACTGCCTTTACCTTAATCCTTTTTAGCGCTGCAACCGAAATAAAACTCTCGATAACACCAGGATCTATCAAAATACAAAGGGTCTGGTCAGCGACGGTACCCAACGTCTCGAGCACAGTCGACTAGTTCTCTTCCTGGCAATTATTCACCATTGCATAAATCCGATGGGCCTTACCCATATCTCCCACGGTAGGGATTCCAGCTGATCTAGACGCTCTAGTCCTCTCCACCGGTCAGTCGCGTTGCTAGTGTGGCTCCCCACACGTCCAACACCCCTTCTTCGGTCCAATACTCCGGGTACCCAAAGTAGAAGATGAATTATAACAATAAGGCCAAACTTGAACTTCTTGACCTTAAGTTTCTGGGTAACTTGGTGTAGAGCATATTGAAGTAGCTCCAAAATGGGCATCGTACTCGGGAACCATGTGGCTACCTCATCTTAAGGCATCAAACTCGTTGAGATGACACTCAACGAATTCCTTAGAAACATAGCTCTCCTAGAATCGTCCCTCAAACAGTTCCCATGACATGTCATTGACTACTATGTTCAAAATGGGCAGGAGCATCTTCTTCCATAAAAGAGCACTCCCCTTTAGTCAAAAGACCACCATGTGGACCTTCATGTTGGAGGTAGTAAATGTGAAGTGTAAAGCACACTCCTTGCTCTACAACTATGATTCGATGACACCACTGTCCGTGACACTCATGGATTCTAGAACTCATCTCTCTTGAGATGTCATAGGATGCTAATGGTACTAGCTATTGTGCGTTGTAGACCCTCAGGGGTGCCCTCTAAATGCGATATCCAAGAGGACACATTAAGGTTTTTACTTAACATAAGGGTTAATAGTCATGGGTTTATTGTAGTAGAAAGCATGGCGATCCACAGTCGTAGGGTTCAACCCACTCTGATACCATATGTAATGACCTCATCATTATGAAAACAAGCGAAGCAATTTTTTTTTGTTTTCATTTTTTTTTTAGGAGTTAAGAGGCAAGAAGGCGACGATGACAACAGTTTAATCACACCACTGATGATGAACTATAGCACTCATTCCAGGCAAACAGGAAACTATGACTCCACTATCTAACACAAGGGCAACTGCATGAATCAAGCGTAGAACAACAAGGGGGAACGACTACTCGCCCGACACAACACGACCATGCCTACAAGATAAGGGACAACATCCCCATCCCAACACAACATCCAAACAACAAGGACTAGAACCTCTAGGCACATGAACCCAATGCCTGAAGGAATTCAGCCCATGTGCCATAAAGCAACTGGCAATGCCCGACAACATTCACATAGAACACACCGACTCCGACCAAGTTCTCGCTCGCTGCTATCCCATAGGGCGTACCATGATCCTATCATCAAGAATCATGACATTCCCAGGTGATAGACGCGTCAATAAATTTGGTGTAACATAAGCTATCCGGACCGAGGACTCTAGACAAACTGATGCGCTAGGAACCGAATACCGATAAGAAAAACCACACACATACCCCAACAACAGGTCAACGAAACGTCAGAGGAAGAAGACAAGGGATGATGCAAGTGAATACATGACATCGTCCTTGACCCAACCAATCACCCAGTCTAAACCAGTCAATGAATATAATCTATTTTAACATGGGTTCCATTCTAAACGGGGCACGTCAAAGTTACAATTAGTCAATAATTCACCCACTAATTTAACATTAATACAATCAATCTTGCAAGTGTAAGTAAGCAATATTTAAACTATAATTATAAATACCATCTAACCTCCATTATAATCAATTTAGCAAGTCTAAAATTGGTAATCTAGTCCTTACTCACCAACCTAATTTTAATCATTAATACAACCTAATTGGGTWATTCTACATTAATCCAAAATCTCCATCCAACTATCCATTAAGTTGAATAACAATATTAACAAGATTAATGTAGGATGCTACTATTATAACACCTATGAACAATTTAATCTCAACGTGTAGTCTAGCTATACTGACCGAACCAATAATCCTATCTGTCTATTATCATTGAGAAGGAAACTCCTAAGTACTAACATCGTTGTCGCAATATAAGAAGGCAATTAACATAGCAATTACCTAATGATTAAATTAGCAATGACAAGGCCATTTACATTACTGTTATCATAACAAGTAATAAAGAAATAACATGGCGATTAACATAACAATTAATATAACAGTAAAAAGGCAATTACATGACTGTTAACATAACAATTAATAGCTCAATAACAAGGCGATTTCATACTGTTTAACCATTTAACTCGTTGCGGCAATTAATAAAAATAAGGAATCTGCCGATGACTAATTCACAGTAGCAAATAACATGGCAATTAATAAGACAATAATATAGCTTTTATCATTGCAATTAAGATGGTAATTAATAGTAAAACGCATGCAACATTTAAGGCAAAAATGGTGTCCAATCCAGCAACCGTAGTCAACCATTTAAAGGGGCAAAACGAGGTCACACCAGTAGCAAAACGCAGTCCCAGTTAATGGAGAATCGTTGTGCCATACCTCAATAAGCACAGGCTAACAATTAATGGAAAATCGTGGGTATTTAACAACAACTCATTCCATCGTTTGAAAGCAAAAACGTGGGCATTTAAAACGGCAATCTCAATCTCATTTGAAAGCAAAAATACGGGCATTGTAAATGACAAACTCAGTCTTCATTTGAAAGAAAAAATGTGGGCATTTTAAATGAAAAATTCAGTCTCATTTGAAAGCAAAAACATGGGCCTTTTACACGGAAAACTTAGTCTCATTTGAAAGAAAACACATGGGCATTTTAAATAGAAAACTTAGCTTCATTTGAAAGAAAAAATGTGGTCATTTTAAACAACAAACTCAAAATCATTTGAAAGCAAAAACATGGGCATTTTAAACAGCGAACTCAGACTTATTTGAAAGAAAAAACGTGGGAATTTAAAATAGTAAACTCAGTCTCATTTGAAAACAAAAACGTGGGCATTTAAAATGGCAATCTCTGGCAACATTTAAAACAAAAAAGTTTTTCCATTTCCAGGATACCAATACCAAATGAAAACATGAATCAATTTGTTTTTCCCTTGCCCGAATACCAATAAAAAAATGCAGGCATGAATCAATTCATTTTTCCATTTTGAGAGTACAAATACAAAATGCAGACATGATTCAATTCGTTTTTCCATTTCCATAATACCAATACAAAATGCAGACATGAATCGATTCATTTTTCCATTTCCATAATACAAATACAAATGCAGACATGAATCAATTCGCTTTTCCATTTCTAGAATACCAATAAAAAATGCAGACATGAATCAATTCATTTTTCCATTTCTAGAGTACAAATAAAAAATGCAGACATGAATCAATTCATTTTTCCATTTCCATAATACCAATAGAAAATGTGGACATGAATCAATTCATTTTTCCATTTCCAGAATACAAATACAAATTGCAGACAATAGTAAGAGAACCGAAAGGATCCAATCATCCAAGGACAACAACGGAGGTACACGACTGATAGGTTCATCCTTTTTTCATCATCCTCGCACAGAAAGGAAGGGCGTTAAGATCCATAGGTCTATTAACATCGAAGCGAAGACTGTAGATGAGGCTCCTGGCCAACTACCTAGGTGAGGACTGATGAACTAGGGATGAAGGGAAAACAACCACAATGGTCACAATCAAACACCACAAGGAGGTCAAGACATGTGGGTAAAGGACGTCCATGGGAGTCAATGAATCATCAAGCAAGGCTATGAAAGAAATTTAGTCATCAATCTAGACAATCAGTTTGCTTACTCCATTAAACATGCAAATCCAAGCATAAATCCTACAACAATCTACCATACAAAAATGAAGAGAGTGTCCTGTTACCTGATCGCCCTCTCTAACTGACGTACCATGTGCTTCGTGCAAATCCCACTTGTCGACCGACGAGACTTCACTGGTACCTCCCAACCAATGCTAGGGACACTCTTCTTCCCCCTTAGTGCCCTGAGCCACAAAGGGGCCACACACACTATCCAAAGATTCAACTAGCTCCCAGCTCGTCTCTCAAGGCCGAGCTACCACTCCTCACCGAGCTGGGTATCCCAACTCCCACAAACTAAGTCAGTCAAGTAGATATTTCTGTAGCATAACATTACGCAAATAGAATAGATCCTTCATCCTTCTCCTCCCTTCATTATATAGAGTTTCGAAGTCCATTACTTTCCTAAAATCTCATTTAATTAAGTTTTTAAAAATTAAATCCTAAAAAATTCTCCCCGTACAAGTGTCACCCATCCCCTTCATTCCTCCACAAATTAATTTCTTTAATTGATTAAATATCTTTATTTCCCTCACCCACCTAGAGTCACTCCTAGAATCGCTCCTAGGTGTCCCCAAATTCTCTTACATGTTTTAATGACTTTCCCCGTTATCAATTTGCTAGTTCAATTTTAAATTAGAAATTTCTTAATGGTAGATACCTTACTAAGTTTGACTTTCTTCTTTTTCCCTTGGGTTTCCATTTTCTTCTTATGTTTCCCTCTTTTCCTATTTTTCTAAATATTTTAGATTCCCCTCTTTCCCCTTTTCATTTAGGACTCAAATTGGTAGGTGTAGAAATTAACCCCCTTTTTCCTTTTTCCCTTTTTAGTTAATAATTCTAAATTATCATAAATAATAAAACAATTATTCCCCCCCCCCCTTTTTTTTTACCCTAACGGATTTTTATGAATCATTTAAATTGCTTACTCCGTTATTATTACAAGATTTAGCGAAGAGTATAATTATTATTTATGTTGGTTTTTTATTTTTATTTTCTTTTTAAAATAGATAGATAAAATTTTACCACTAGAATAATTTATACTTAGACCTTAAATTTTAGTACTCGGCAACATTTTATTAGGGAATTTGTTTTTAAAAATTCTTAACACATTATTCATCCTGAGGCCATCTAGGTGCATTCATTTACCATCAACAACGCGACATGCCCCTCAGGATGCACCATGTGCTCCAAGGGTGCCACTCGCCTTAATTTGTTTCCCTTGCGCGACGTGCCCTTCAGGATGCACTACGTGCTCCAAAGGTGACACTTGCCTCTTTCCATTTTTCTTGCATGACATGCCCTTCACGACACACCACATGCTCCAAGGGTGCCACTCACCTCTTGACTGACTTGGTAGACATAAAAAAACCCTAGAGTCAATACTCAACCAGGTGAACTTGTGGGAGACTAAGGGCCTCTAAGGAATAAGACCCCCACCTTATTTCACACCCCTTAGAATCATTGTGAGCGACTGTCGCAGTCAACCCTCACAACATCATGGGTCCTCTCGAACTAGGTAAATGTTAACCTATAGTTTGAGCCACGGTGGGAGTGCTAGTAGGTTGTGGTAGGGCCATTGTCCACACATCTCCCTAAACATCTCTGGTAGTCATGCATGACCCCTTTACTTCACATGTGAGTCTGGTTGGAAAGCTATCATTAGCCAGCATCATCAAAGAATCATGTCAAGATATATCCATATCATATCATCTAATCAAATGCATTAATATCACAGTAAAACAATCAAACCCCAATGGTACACTACCTAACTTGATCCAAAGTCCAAGGGGTTCCATCGATGCCTCTGCATCCTCGAGGTCCAAAATCCTGCACACTCAGTAAAATCGATTCAATAGCACCTGTCTATGTCAATGCAGTAAAACAACATGTCATCAACCCATAACACCAAATAATCAAAATCAAATGTTTTAATAGCATAAATAATCCAGATCACTTGCGAGCAAGTGTCCTTAAAGAATAAGTTTTCTCAATGCACAGGAACGGGATGTTACAGGTTACACTGAGTTTTTCTTGGTATTCCACCATTCTGTAGGTTCTTTCAAACCACTAGTTCACTCTTACAACTGCAATTTCTTTTAAAAGATTACTATATTTTCCATTCGGTATATATCTATATATACAATGGGGTTTTGTGCACTAAATAATTCATTAAGAAGCACCCAACGGCATTAAATTATTTGAGTCTGTAATTAAATTTGGGGTTAACATCTTTCATTATATTAATATCATTGTCTCTGTGTAGAAAATACCATTCGAGGCCTGGTATTTGGCATAAATATTAACTCTGTATTTTGAACTTCGAGCAATGCATTATCTTCAACACAGATAGTAAATCATTGTTTATACTTTGATAAATGTATTTGGCATATAGCATTTAACTCCGTGTTTAAAGTTTTGAGAAATGCATTCTCTTTGGCATGCAATATTTAAATTGATACTCTGACTCAATTCATACATTCGGCATACACATACCATGTAAACACTTACAACTCGGATTCGCAAATTCTTGTGGTGTTATTGTTGTTTATTTGTTTATTTCCTAAAAGGTTTGATTTAGAAAAAATGGTAACCAATCCAATGGAGGGGACCCCCTTCCTGCAAGGGTACCCATCAGGAATTTCTTTGTCCACCTTCCACTTCGGCCTAGGGCGTCTGCTCAACTAGGACACAAACGGGAAAAGGACATCAATGTACCCAAATTACAAGTTAAGTGAAACTCTGTAAAAAAAATCCTTTCTTAAATCATTCTATTGGAAGCTACACTCATTTAACTTCTGTTGGTTAATTACTAATGATGAATTTATGTTTTCCTTGCAAATACTTTGACCCTTCAAAATTTCAGATTTAAGACCATGCCATGCACATGAAAAGGTATTCGAGTTTCATTTTACCTCTCTTAAGAGAGTGCCCTAGGTTTCTAAGGAATGATACGATTTTATTCTAGAATGTTATCATCATGGGCGAAATTGTTCAAGTTCATAAAGATGGACGATTCTTTATCTCTGTATCTTTAATTTTAAAGGAAGGACATAAGGACCAAAACTTGTTGTTGTGTAATANAAAATTCTTAACACATTATTCATCCTGAGGCCATCTAGGTTCATTCATTTACCATCAACAACGCGACGTGCCCCTCAGGACGCACCATGTGCTCCAAGGGTGCCACTCGCCTTAATTTGTTTCCCTTGCGCGATGTGCCCTTCAGGACGCACTACGTGCTCCAAAGGTGCCACTTGCCTCTTTCCATTTTTCTTGCGTGACATGCCCTTCAGGACACACCACATGCTCCAAGGGTTCCACTTGCCTCTTGACTGACTTGGTAGACATAAAAAACCCCTAGAGTCAATACTCCACCAGGTGAACTTGTGGGAGACTAAGGGCCTCTAAGGAATAAGATCCCCACCTTATTTCACACCCCTTAGAATCATCGTGAGCGACTGTCGCAGTCTACCCTCACAACATCACGGGTCCTCTCGAACTAGGTAAACATTAACCTATAGTTTGAGCCATGGTGGGAGTGCTAGTAGGTTGTGGTAGGGCCGTTGTCCACACCTCTCCATAAACATCTCTGGTAGTCGTGCATGACCCCTTTACTTTACATGTGAGTCTGGTTGGAAATCTATCGCTAGCCTGCATCATCAAAGAATCATGTCAAGATATATCCATATCATATCATCTAATCAAATGCATTAATATCACAGTAAAACAATCAAACCCCAATGGTACACTCCCTGACTTGATCCGAAGTCCAAGGGGTTCCATCGATGCCTCTGCATCCTCGAGGTCCAAAATCCTGCACACTCAGTAAAATCGAGTCAATAGAACCTGTCTATGTCAATGCAGTAAAACAACATGTCATCAACCCATAACACCAATTAATAAAAATCAAATGTTTTAATAGCATAAATAATCCAGATCACTTGCGAGCAAGTGTCCTTAAAGAATAAGTTTGCTCAGTGCACAAGAACGGGATGTTACAGGTTATACTGAGTTTTTCTTGGTATTCCACCATTCTGTAGGTTCTTTCAAACCACTAGTTCACTCTTACGACTATAATTTATTTTAAAAGATTACTATATTTTCCATTCGGTATATATCTATATATACAATGGGGTTTTGTGCACTAAATAATTCATTAAGAAGCACCCAGTGGCATTGAATTATTTGATTTTGTAATTAAATTTGGGGTTAACGTCTTTCATTATATTAATATCGTTGTCTCTATGTAGAAAATACCATTCGAGGCCTGGTATTTGGCATAAATATTAACTCTGTATTTTGAACTTCGAGAAATGCATTCTCTTCAACACATATAGTAAATCATTGTTTATACTTTGATAAATGTATTTGGCATATAGCATTTAACTCTGTGTTTAAAGTTTTGAGCAATGCATTCTCTTCGGCATGCAATATTTAAATTGATACTCTGACTTGATTCATACATTCGGCATACACATACCATGCAAACACTTACAGCTCGGATTCGCAAATTCTTGTGGTGTTATTGTTGTTTATTTGTTTATTTCCTAAAAGGTTTGATTTAGAAAAAATGGTAACCAATCCAATGGAGGGGACCCCCTTCCTGCAAGGGTACCCATCAGGAATTTCTTTGTCCACCTTCCACTTCGGCCTAGGGCGTCTGCTCAACTAGGACACAAACGGGAAAAGGACATCAATGTACCCAAATTACAAGTTAAGTGAAACTCTGTAAAAAAAATCCTTTCTTAAATCATTCTATTGGAAGCTACACTCATTTAACTTCTGTTGGTTAATTACTAATGATGAATTTATGTTTTCCTTGCAAATACTTTGACCCTTCAAAATTTCAGATTTAAGACCATGCCATGCACATGAAAAGGTATTCGAGTTTCATTTTACCTCTCTTAAGAGAGTGCCCTAGGTTTCTAAGGAATGATACGATTTTATTCTAGAATGTTATCATCATGGGCGAAATTGTTCAAGTTCATAAAGATGGACGATTCTTTATCTCTGTATCTTTAATTTTAAAGGAAGGACATAAGGACCAAAACTTGTTGTTGTGTAATAGTAATGAATAGGATGTAATGAACAGGACTATACCATTGCTCATAATTGTATAGTCGACTTAGATGGAAAGTCAATCAGTCAATTCTTTGTTTTTGGTATAATAGATATGTTTTACATAGAATTCTAGAATGGCTAGCAATACGTACCCGTGAAGAGTAATTCTATTTTGTACCCCTTTTTGGGTCTACTTTGAACTTTATAGATAAATTCGAATTATTCCTTTATTTATTCATATAGCTATACCATTTTGACTATTACCGAAGTAAGTCTATGCATATCAAATTATATGGTTCCAGAATGTATGTCCTTCACTTCATTTAGTTTTTCTATTGTATTGTTTTATTTCAAAACTTCATTTGTCACTTTCCAAACTATTCGCTTTCCTTTATATTAATGGCATCTGGTGCAATGCACACAATAGGTATTTAAAAGAGTCTGAAATTTTGGTATCGTCAACTATACACACACACACACACACACACACACACACACACACACACACACACACATATAATTATATCCATAGTTACTTCCAATTGTATATAATCATTCCTAGTCTTGAATGTCATTTACACAGTTTGATCATCATAGCTATTTATTACAACCTGTGTATTTATCCTATAACAATATATGTATGTATAAATCTAAGCTTTCAAGTTTACTTCCAATTTTTTTTTTCATGGAGTACAGTAAAACCGTAAGAATTATACTATATTTTACATCATTCCCACAGTAATAAATCAATAGAACAATTTGTCTAGAATTAAAACATGACCTACAGAGATATGTCTGTACATATATATGTATATTTAAATCTTAGATTTACTTTCAAAATTTCCTTTATTGTTTGTACGGTCTACAGTTCACATGAAAACTGACTATCTATATGTATATGAGTCACATATCTGGTAGGGATTTCTAGCACAGTATTCGAAATAATATTCTATTTAACACAGATGTATATCCTAATATACTTCCATAAATAAATTCCATTCCAACCAAGATACCTAGAATAAAATTTTCAATGTTTACAATTAAACTGTAAGGGTTTATCATACATCTCATCTCATTCCATCAAAATTTAACAAACAGAACAATTCATCCAGATTTAAACAGATGCATTCTAGCAGCCAATAATTCAATAATATTTAACCAAAGAAGGAGTAGATAGACATATCTGAACAATTTCCAAACCACAAATGGAACAACCAAGTTCCTCCCAACCTTAGAACATAATAGCCAAATTACTTGTCCCGTTAACCCCCTAGAATGACAATGAATCCATGAGGGAAAACTCCAAAACTCCTCCTTAACAATATCCCTTTAGTTTCAACAACTTATCCTTGCCTCACACTCAGAAAGCAGTGTTAGTGTTCATAACATCAAGAAATAATTCTTTCCCGAGCATACTATGCAGTGTCCTACCTCCTCCCATATGCTATGCATCTAAAAGCTATTGTGCCTAGGTCTTTTCCCCTTGGGATTTTTTTCATATTTCCAAATCTCTGATTTTCAGGGGCTGCCTATGGCAAAATTCTTCATTTTCCACTTGTAACTGTAGTGCACCTATAATTTTCCAAATAAAAAAAAAAATCTATGGAAAATTAATCTCCAATGTCATTTAGGAGACTCGTAGTTAAGAGAAGGTAGTATTATCCCCATTGTTAATCTCTGCGATGTTTTCTTATGTTCTCACTATCAAATGATGACATTTCCACCCCATCCTAACTGACATTGAACATAGTTCCTATATGACTAAATCCCCACATTCTAACATTCCCCCTTCAGTCCTAAAGCTATTCTAGTACCCACATATATATCTATATATTATATTAGGCTTAGGACTTATGATACTAAACTCTCCCCTAAGCATAAGCTTCTATACTTGCATGCAAGGGGAAATCTCATTTGACTTTCAAAAATAAAAATTGTATATCATGCATAACGTAATGGGGTCAGGAGTATACACCTTACTGAAATTTTATTGGATTAACATAAGGTATTTGACATTACTTTGCATGGCCAAATTCATCGAATGAATCCCCTATGATTATTCGTTGGGTAAATATCTTCCATTCACCATAGACATAAAGGTTTTGGTTAAAAACTCAACCCTAACAACACATTTAACTCTACGATGTATCAATTAAACGATGCCTCACTTGAATGATGTATTAGCAGAAATGATAGCAGTTAGAGTTAAATGGTTCTAGTTGGTCATGTCATGAAGGGACTTATCTTTACTTCACATTTCTTAATATGAAAAGAGGGGTTCTTGTCAGACATGAGTTACACCTCCGAACCGGCCACTAATGGAGGCCTTGCGTGTGAAAAATTTGCTGGTTATCTCCTGACCCCTCATCCAATATGGTCATGCCAACTCTGCTCAATCACATGGCCAGAGCTTGCGT
>JZKD02S0808098.1:0-14517 GCA_000966675.3 Picea glauca | reverse complement strand
GTGTTTATTGAGTTATTAAGTGCATACAAGATTCATCCAACACATGAATATCACCATACATTCGAGATATAGAAGCACAAGCAAAGATCTGACCTTTTATTATAAGGAATGTAGGGTCAATACAATAGATGGCCGATCTGGCATAAACCTCAGATGCACGTACAAACAATAGATATGAGCTGCTACAAAATGCTCCTGTCAATACAAAAGAAGCCTCTAAAGGCTGGATAAGTAACGAAGACCAATACCAAGTAGATCTGAATTCCACCCCTCCAACTGAAGAGTGCCATGCTCCAAGTGAATATTGAAACTCTCAATAATTCGGTCCTGATGGAAGAATACTCCAACTGATGAAATGCCCAATACTCCTCCTGATTGGCTAGATCAAACCCTCCTCAATGGTATGGTGTGCCCTTGCTGGAAACTCCCCAACAGTACGACCCTGCTATCTTATGAAGCTCTATAAGGACATATGTTGAGAGTAGAATGGTGTGGAGGATTCATCCCCAAGACCAAGTTGTGGAACAAGGTGAGTGGATATTTCACCATTGAGTTGCTCACAAGGGTTTGTACAACAAAACCCCCAAATTGAATGCTCAAGAGCAATAACAAGCAATATACCAAAATCAGAATGCCTAATAGGTGCGCCCGAACCTCTTACTTATACTTTTCCTTCTAATCCTCTGTTGAGTTAGGTTAACTCCCAAGGTTAATCTTCTATTCTTCTGTTGAGTTATCTTTGACTCCTTTATCCCTTTCCTTTCTTAATTCAACTTAAAAATATAACTTTAGCCTCGTTGACTTACCCCCTCAGTGTGAGACTATGACCTAGTGGGGGTGTCCAGGCCACTGAGTCTGCTCATCACCTCTCTAAGAGGTGGGGGACATTACGATATAACAATGAAATAAAAAAAATTATAGAAGAGAACACATAAATACAGTGAAACCCAACTTCTATTACTGAATAACATAGAAAAAATTTGTAGAACAGAAAATGCAAAAATGGGGTAGCTTATCTCTGAAAAGAAAGAGATGTTGGCTATGCTTCATTCACAAGAAGCTTTACATCACACTCCATTGCATTCTTAAAGGTCCTCCTTCATCTGAATTATATATGAGAGAGTGAGAGGAGAACAATTCCCATGATGAATGTGGGATAAATTGGACTAAGTTTATAAAATGCCATAGGCATGTAAAATAATAGGACTTCCTGGGAGGTCACCCATCACAGTACTACTCTAGCCTGAGTGTTCTTAACTGCGGAGTTCTAATGGGATCTAATGCATTAACGTTATGTTGTATGAATGTACATAAGACCATTACATGCTGTATGTAATTAACAAATGAAGATGACATCACATTCCATTCCCCATCAAAAGGGTGAATGTCATGGTTTATCAAAACCACAGGCTCAAAATGGTGATTCAGTGGAAAAGGTGGATGGCCACTGGGATCCATGTGGATCATTCAGGCGTAGCGTTGCCGAGAAAAAAAAAAATCCTCGAGAAAAGTGTCGCATTTTTGCCTCGTTTTTCATTTTTCCTCGATTTTCATGTCCATTGTTGAGCGGTTTTTTGGCACATGGTTTTTGCCTGAGGTTTTGTATTTACGATTAAGGAATTAGGTTTTTTGACTAATACACATCATTGATTTAGGGTTTTTGATGTCGTTGGATCCTATATGTATATTGTATTGTAAAAAATGTATCACTATGAATGAATAAATAATATGTTGGTTTTCTCGATTTGGGCTTCTGGGGGAAAAATATTTGTGTAATGTTTGTATTTTCCATTGTATCTTTTTTGTTCTTTAACTGAAAATCTGTTTGCAGTAAATATTGTATAAGGTTAAAATCTACAAGAATCCCTTGCTACATTCAACAGAGGGTTCCATAACTTTTATTGTAGTATTCCTTTGGATATCTGACCTTCTGAAACTGCTACCATGGTATATTATACGCTAGCTCAGCATCATAATTTGTTCCTTTATCTCATAGATAGGGAATCCGCATCCCCTGAACAAATGTTTACTAATGTTGAGGAGATCGAGGAGAATTTTCGATCTTGTGGGAGGCTGCCAAAGCAGTTTTGGGATGAAAGTTTTGAAAAAAGTAAATCTTATGAGAAGCACAAATCAAATTTGGATGCATATCAACTGGAAGAAGGATATGGACAAGAGGATATTTATGAACAGAAGACAAATTTGGGACACTTTTCTGCATAATTTTCATATTTCAATTCTTTTTTAGGTCTTGAAATTTATTTTTGTACTAATGAGAATGCAGATTTATATGCTCATAACTTATACCAGCAAGGTGAATTCAAAAATAAATTTAACTATTTTTCTAGTTATGAGCCAAGAGCTGATTGTGTTTATGAGGATGATTATGAGGGTCATTTTTCAAAGGATAACTTTCTTTATCGAAGGATTTCAGCTAATCAGAGTAGGAACCCTTTTAATCCTACTATCGAAGTGTCACATGATTATTTTGTTAAGGAAACAACTGCTGCTCCAAAGCGCCTGAATGTTCATACAGGGAATCAATAGTCTTTGTTTGTTTATGATGATCTCCAAGATTATATGTTTTCAAGTTTTGATCAAGGATTTGTACTGCATGATCAAAGAAATTTTGTTTCTCCTGATCGTCATGGGAAAGGGTTGTTGTTGTTGAAGGAGAAAGGAGGTCACCTTTTCCTCAGCAAAAGAGAATTCATGTAGTGGCATTCATCTCATCCGGATCAACAAGTTTGTGATATTGGTTTTGAAGACCCAGTAGCACTAATGTTGGAGTCTTACTTTTTAAATTCTTTGAAGATTTCAGATTTCATCATATCATTAGCATTTGAAGGTGAGTATGGTTTTCCAAAGAATTTGTGGTTGTTTTTATATCTCTTATGTTATCCATTAATTAGGTGTAGACATTTGATACTATCAGTTGTGAAGCTACTTTCACGGTTTCTATGGAAATTTTATTTTACTTGAAAAAATTGGAGAGCTGGTTAGAGTAGAGTAATGTAAGATGAATAATTTTTTTTTCGTAGCATTTGGTTTGTTTCAATTTGTACAGTATGGGGATATTATAGTATGCAACAATATATTTTGTTTTCAGAAGTGTGTTTTCATAATTTGAATAAGTTGCATAGGTTTGGAAGGTGGCGAATGACTCCATATCCCAATGAGTAAGGAACAATTCTACAAGTTCTTGGAAACTCATACGGAGCGTGCCATCCCCCATGGAGCCCATGTTAGTATCAATATTTGAATTGTCAAATTATGGCCTCAAAAGGAGCAACATGAAGTTCCAGACCCCGATAATAAAATTAATTAAAGTAGCACCACAACTGTTTTATTTTTCTCCATATTCTTGCCTATTTTATTTTATTATGCTACTCCTTTCACTTCCTTGAAACATCCATTTCCAATGCCGTCAAATAACTTCAAACGCCAAGTAATTGGCAACAATATTTCCAGGAGTTCAGACCAAAACTATGATCATATGATTGACAGGGGCGCTTCTTAAGTATTTCTTAGGGTTTTGTATTTTGGTGACGAACGTGTTAGGAAAAGACAAAACTTTTGCAAGAAAACTAAGTAAAAATAATAAGAAAGGCCAAACCCTAAGATCAGATCCGAAGGGCATAATATCAAGAGAATACAAACTTGTTCTCAAACCAAGAAGATGAGAAGGAACGGTTTGGATTTGCTGGGAGAAGAAACTACATCAGTCTTTCAAGAAGAGTTTGTAGTTTGAGAATTTCACCTTCAATGAAAATCCTAAATTTTGATTAAAAGTTGATTGATAATGGAAGAACATTTTTGTTTCCTTGTATTTAAGTTATGATTCCTCTTTTTGTTATGATTAGTTGTAACTTGGGCAAGCAAAGGCAAAAAAAATGTTCAAAACTATTTTTTTGTATTTCGCTACATGAAGTTCTCGCATCTCTCCACAAAGAAAACAACGGATTTTCTAGAAATGATTGTTTTTGCAGTCAATTTCAAACTTAGACTCTAACCATATGGAGAGGAATTTTGAAAAACTGAAAGACATTTTTCTCAAGCATGAACTCATCTAAAAAAAAATCCATCATTTTGTACACAGGTGTCATCATTTGGGAGATACAAGAATATCTTTACAACTCATTTTTGAGATTTGAAAATACATGAATTTTCATGTTTTATTCATCTTCTTTGGGAACATATTATGAGGAGATGGAGAGGAATTATTGAAAAATCAATGAGGATTTTCTCAATTATAGGTTCATATACAAAAACATCTTTCAATTCTTACATAGGTGTCATGTTTTGAGAGATACAGACAGATCTTTTCAGCTCATTTTTCATATTTTAAAATTCTGGAATTTCCTATTTTTAGTCATTATCTTTGGGCACAGATTGCACAAATATGGAGAGGAATTTTGGTAAAATGAAAGAATGTTTTGTCAGTAATAAGCTCATCTAGAAAAAACTCCCTCTGTTTTCACACAACTATCATGATTTGGAAAATATGCAAAGATCTTTTAGACCTATGTTTCCCAATTTTGCCAATATTTCGTTGCTACAAAATTCTAAATATTTTTAAAGTTCGTGAAGATAGCTATCCCAATTGACCAGATCAGCTAAAAATATGATTGAGAGGTTGGTGACCAGATCATTTAGAGGTTGGGGATAAGATAATTTAGAGGTTGGGGATCAAATATTTCTCCCTCATATCATGCCATCAAATTATATCTTTGCACAATTCTAGTGGGTCAAAAACCAATGCCTAGAAAGTAGGAACCTATCCGATTTTGTAGATTTCTTATCCCAAAAGTGTTGTAATTTGTTTCTATATTTAGCTAACGGTGGATTTCTACCCCCTTAAATTTTGGATCTCAAATGTAGTATGTAATTGCGATATATTATGGTGAAAAACACAAGCAAAGAGAGAGGATTAAGTCTGAGGGACTAAGGGAGAGTTAGGGATGGAAACTTGATATATTATTTAAAAAGAAAATTGTTCACCAGACCTCTATGTAAAGATATCAACTGCAAATAAAACCCATGGTCAGTTTGTTCTCTAATTCTGTGTAAATCATATTTTCTTGTTCCTTTGCTCGAATAGGCTATGCTGCTATGGATTATATGTACACCATTTATGTGCTGAGAAGGTTGATGTGTAGGGTATGTTGTAACTTCTGCCACGAAGCTATTTGAGTCTTTAATTCATACTTAGAAAGGTTTTTTGAATGTTGAATTATTCCTCTACTGTTAGACATAGAACATGATGTTTTTTTATTATCTTACAGTTTTGTTTCTCATATTTCTTCATCACATCCCAGTATCTCATTTTTTTGATCTAGGTTTTATCAAACTGATCTACTGCACATAGAAAATTGGCACAAAGAGCCTAATCACAAGCCTCCATATTTGATCCTACCACTCTCAAACATTTTAAATCTAAACCCTTAATGAGGATTTTGAAACAAGGTGTGCTAGGCTTGACTCTTTAGCAGTCAAGAGTCAACTTCTAGCGCAAACACATACTTAAGGTATTCATGATTCAAGTTTTTTTCTCTTTTCCAAAACATAAATAGAGCTTATTGATGTCCTTTGGAAAAAAAAATGATATTCTTTGACTACTATAAAACATATAAAACATTCCTATGAAATTGATTACATTTAAAAACATATGCTAATGAAATGTGTGATGACTTGTTGTGTTTTCTAGTCCTATGTCAATGCATGTTGTCTCTTCGTCTCCAACTTCCATGTCTTATATCATCTTAATCACAGTCTCATTATCCTTTTACTCACCTTGTTATGACATCCTATGATTAGAGGCCACCAAATCTGCATTTATGTCCTGATTCTCCACCAATCCTTTTAGGAGATTGCAATATATCTCACGGGTGGCCAATTATTGTTTGACTTCTAGCAAAGTGCTCATATTTTCTGCAATTTGAGCAATGCATTCAAGCGCATATTCATTGAATTTGGAAATGAGAGAGATTGGATTGTTTATTACCATATACCATGTCCTCGTGTGTTCTTAAAATCCTCCATAATTCTAATAAATTGTGTGGTCCATGATGTATGATAGACTTGCTGAGAATGAGACAAAGAATTTGCAAACCTCTAGGCGTCGATGAGAATGAGGATTCACAAGGCATTCAAGGGAACTAAATTTTCTGGAAAACATGTGAGACTTTGAACTATGACCTGCAAAGAAGGTTAGGAAAAGAAATCTTTGCACACCACTCTTGAGAATCTTAGAAATAAGTCCACAAACCCAAAAAAAAACATAAAATTTGGAAGAACTATCATTGCGTAACTAAATGTTGAAATCAACAAAGGATGTAATGGAAGTTAATAATACCAATTGCTTTCTTAGGAACCAAAGTTGATGTTGTAAAGAAGCTAATTAAACAAATAAATTTTCTTCTATAAACAAAAGACCAAAACTTTATACCCAGAGCATCGGTGCTCAAAATTTCAAATTTATAACGAAGATAACCATAACCAGAGATAACATAGATACTAGCATCCATTTTCTATGCAAAAATTCAACTTAGTATAAGAAGAGAAAACTCAGTGTTAACCAGACCAATTACCATCATGGAGAAAGGCACTAAGTTCATGCAAATTCAACTTTCATCCGAATGAGGATGAACTGACCATTATCCTTCCTGGATCAAGGTGAATTAAAATGAAACCTTAATTACCTCTCATCCCCTCTACCTTAGACATGTCTGAGGGGGCCTTGGGTCTCATAAGTTTATTGCTTCATCTTGGTGGATGGGCTTGCATATGAGAGACACATGGCTTTATACATTTGAGATACTTATCATTTCAGCTTGACAATTGTGGTTCCTTAAAACATGAAAGAAGACAATTTATTGAATTATTGAAGCCTTACATTACATTCCAATTAGGATTGAGGAAAGTCAATAATCATCTCTATATAATTTCTTGATTATTCACTTCACAATTATTCTAGAATCCCCCAACAAAATTAAGTGTTGGATATGCTTTTCCATTGCTAACCTTAACACCTAGAGCAATGTCTAATTTTCTACCTATTTATTAGACAAACTTCTAACTAGTTATTAAACGTTTCTAGACCCCCCAAGTCTATGACAACTCAATTCTTCATTTGGAAACAATGAAAATCCTCACACCTACCACCTCAAAAATTTAAATAATTATTAACGTACAAAAGAATATTTATTTATATCTTCACCACTAAAAGCTCAATTTTCATATAGAAAATTATGTTATGTTAAAGTGGGATTCTAAAAGTCAGATCAGCAATATTGTTACGTTAAAGTGGGATTGTAAAAGTCAGATTAACAATATTGATGTTACGGAATGGAAGCTACTAAAAATCAGACCTATTTTTCTCAAATGTTGAGTAGTGATGCCATAGCCTATGCAAGGCATAATTGGGAAAGCTATTTGCACATTGAACCACACAAGTTACACCGGTAACAACGTGAAAAAAGGCCACCATGGAAGCTCGGTGTTGATGGTTGTTATCTCGTGCTCCTTACTTAATATTATCAACGTATTTAATTATATATTCGAACTTGTTAAAACTGTATTGACTAAGTCTATTAGTTTACTCAATACATATCGCCCACTTAAAAGTTTGTAATAATTTATTTTACCTTCTCCAAAATGTCCTAAACAAATTATGTTTTTTAATAATTTATTTTACTTTCTCCAAAGTGTCCTAAACAAATCATGTTTCTTAAGCTTCCTAGAAAAAATATGTTAAAAATCGTTTATGTAACATAATATGATAGGAAAATTGTTAAAAAAAATTATAAGAAATAGTTTATGTAGCATAATATTATAGGAAAATTGTTGAAAAAAATTATAAGAAATAGTTTATGTAACATAATATGATATCAAAATTGTGAAATTTTTTTATAAACTTTGAAATGTTTTAAAGATCAAATGGATCTATGTTAATTATTATGTTAAAAATCGTTTATGTAACATAATATGATAGGAAAATTGTTAAATTTTTTTATAAGAAATAGTTTATGTAACATAATATGATAGGAAAATTGTGAAAAAAAATTATAAACTTTGAAATGTTTTAAAGATCAAATGGATCTATGTTAATCATTAGTATAATATATCCAATCCATGTTTTATAAAAATCTTATATTTTTTAACTAATTAAATATAAATCACACATTTTAAGTTGTAGGAAAGTTTATTTAGATGTATGGCACACATTATTTCCTTAAAAATCATTGATTTTATGTGATTATTTTTTTTCTATTATAATGAACAACTTTTAACTAAGTAATTACATAAAGATAATGATGATATTTATTGTTAATTACAACTTTTATAAAATTTAATTTTAGTTTTAAAACACTTAACATATAACTATCAAATTTTAAGGAAATGTGAAACCTTCATATTTATGTTGAAAATGACATAACTATTGTGTATATAAAAACCAAAAGACAAAAGGCAATAATATGGCCTTATCTCTTTAGTTTAAATGCTAAAGTATTATGTTTTGATTTTTATGGGTAATATTTTTTTGGTATATTTGTTCAACATCATATTACAAATTGCTAAATTTTTAGATTTGAGTGATTATTTTTATATAATTCTAGTGTTTTAAAGGTTTTTCAGTATGATTAATCCATTTCGGCATTCAAAAAAGAATTTTAAACAACCAAAAACTATAATTTCGTGTAAATTTATGTTACCAGATTCCCACCAAAAAAACAAAAACTTAAAACAATTAAACATAGTTAATATGGTTAATATGACAATTTGAAAATTTATTTTATTTTAATTCAATTATTTAATAAACATCTTTCCTCTTCTCAGCGATCTCCTCGTTCAATTTCAAACCATGCTATCCCCGAACCCTCGCTCGCCTCCTCAACTGATAGAGACACATTCCAGACGTCCTTACGTCTCCCAGTTATCCTTATCGTCTGCTGATGTTTTGGATGTAAAAACCATTGCGGCCTGTGCTTCTGCACAACTACTTCCTATTTCCTTAATTCTACCTTCATTGTTCGTTGTCGCTTCATTCAGCGAGCTGGAGGTTAATACTATATCTACAACAGATGATGGGTCAGGTTCTTCCAATACCCTAGATTCCATTCAACCATCCAACAATATTGCAAACATTCATCCGCCGCCCATTGAAAATTCATTTCGCTTCGACTCGCATATTTCATTCCTTAACCAAACCAGCAACAATTGTGGTTTGAATTCAATTATAACTTTTCGTCTAACCCTAATACGCTGAATTTGCCTACTCTTTCTGACAACAACCCAAATTCCGATCCTATTCCTCCTCCTAACACTTTGGATCATTTGTTTTCAATTTCTAATGGCACCAATCATACCACCCCCGCTTTATTACCCAGAAACTCAATTATTTCTGAAGAATCTCATCGATAACCCTTTGATCGAGGTTAACTGTGTGAACACCATTCCCATTAATGGATGTCATCAACCCTCTCTCCACATCCTTGAGAAATGTTTTACCCTTGTCCTCGCCCTTGCCCATCATCATATCCCCATTGAAGATATCAAAATGTGCCACTGAATCCAGTACACATCATCTTTTCATACAAAAAGATGAAGAAATTTGGCAAGACTGTGGAAGGATGAATCCAAAATAGACGACCTTTCTTCTTTCTCTTATAAACATATTCCTAATAACCCCATTAATATCATTACTATTCTGGTTACTAAATCCATTAAATCTTCTTCTTTGAATCATTCAAAAGCATCCCATAACTTTCAAACATGTAGGATCAATGGAAAACCTAAAATTCATAAAAAGAATGTCCTTATTGTCACATCAATAGGAACTCTTAATAACCCCATTAATATCATTACTATTCTGGTTACTAAATCCATAAAATATTCTTCTTTGAATCATTCAAAAACATCTCATAACTCTCAAACATGTAGGATCAATGGAAAATCTAAAATTCATAAAAAGAATGTCCCTATTGTTACATCAATAGGAGCTCTGACCCATGCCCTTTCTAGTTTTTTAGTTAACACTCTTCAATCTTTCATTGGAAAAACTCCATCCTTCATCAAATACTCTTATGATTTTATTCAAAAAAAAATCCTCTTCACCTCTATGAACATGACACTATGGTTAGTTTTTATGTGATATCTTGGATGAACATGACATTATGGTCAGTTTTGATGTGGTATCTTTATTCACGAAGATCCTTATTCCAAGATCCGTTGACCTTATCTCCAAGTTGGTTGATCTCGAGATCCTTAATGTGATTAAAATCTCTCACCTCCCTCTTCTTCACTTTTAGAGGGACTTGATATGAACAATCCAAAGGAACATCCATGGGTTCATCCTTATTCCCCATGGTTGCTAATATTTTTATGGAGCATTTTGAAACCTTGGTTTTAAACAACTTTCAGCTTAAACCCAAATGTTGGTTTCAATTTGTTGATGACACCTTCATCATTCGGCCTCATGGACATCCCTCTTTGATCTCTTTCTTTGATCATATTAATATCATTTCGATCCATATTGAGTTCACAATCAAAATACAAAAGGATAATTCCCTCCCCTTCTTGGAAGTTGACATCTAGTAGCTTTTGGATGGTTCCCTCACCCACCAAGTTTACCAAAAAAGTATGCATAACCGATACTTGCATGCCCACTCTCACCATCATCTACCTTGAAACTCTATTTTTTTTAAACTTTGGTAACTCAAGCCATTTGTATCTCATCTCCCCAATTCCTTGAGAAGGAGAAATGCCACTTGACTAGGGCCCTTGTAGCCAATGGTTATGTTAGCCTATGGCTTAGCTTACCGATCATTAAGTCTAATTGTCACCTATATTTGTATTATTCATTTAGGATATTAGTAATATATCCTCAAGTGATGACTAATGATTTAGTTAATATTGCCCAGCCTAGTCATCATGCATGATTTTAGGATCTAGAGCAAATCTCTCAACGAGGTGGCATCACCCATTGTACTATAAATATGTAACATTGGTTTGAATACAAAAGTCTTGGCTAGTGATCCTTTTCCACCATCTTGTTGTTGATGTCTATATTTTATCAGGTTACTCTATCTCCCAAATCAACAAAGCCTTCAACTCAACTTGCAATGAAAAATTCATTAATCCACCTTCCTCTTTCACACCCTTTGTTTTGCCTCTATTTATCCTACATGAAGGGTACAATTGATCGTATTTCAAGGATTTTGGATAAAAATGATATCAAACCTGTCTTCAAACCATGTAAAACCCTAAAGAAACTATTCAAAATTGCTAAGGAAAAATATGACCTTGTGCTTAGCCTAGGAGTCTACCAAATCCCTTGCTTCTGTGGAAAATTATACATAGGAAAAACTAGCAGATCACATAAATCTTGACTAAAAGAACACATAACTGACACAAATCACAAAAAATCACCATGTTAGTTGCCCCTAATTTTCTTTGACCAAACCATTATTATGGCCACAACACCCTATTACACCTCTCGTATCATTCGAGAAGCTCCAGAAATAAAATAAAAAAACACCACAATAACTTCAATCATGAAGACAACTACAAATTCAACCAATCCTGGAAGCCCCACATACATTATCTCCATCATTGATCTCTTTTCTTATCCTTCACTTAATTTAATTATTTATTTTATTATTCCAATTTTACATTCCTTATGTGTGAATCCTTTTCTAACCTAAACATTCTATGAGTTTGTTTTTAGTATTTTAACCTAGAGTTTTTAACAAGGCCTTTCTCTTCCTCTCCTTAAAATCACTCATTTTATGCTTTAATCTTTGTCTTTTCTACTTCATTTGTCTTTATTATTTGACTATTTCTTTCTAGGTTTTTTCACGGTTTAATCTATTTTAAATTCTCATGCCACATCTCTTCATTCCTTCTTAATAGGTATTTAATTATGCTTTCTTCTTTTCTCTCCCCTTTAATAATTTATTCTCTTTATCAAAATTTCTTAACTCTCGACTTTTCAAAACTTTCTACATAGTTTGTTTCTAAATAGATCTACAACAATTATGACTAACTGTAAAAACATACACACTAAATATATATATATTTTTTAAACTAATAATACTTTGTTAAGTTAGAAAAAACTTATGATTCTAAGCTTATGAAAATCATATATAAAGTCTTGGTAAACAAGTTGAGCTAAATTAGAGTTGTATAACATAGTGTGCGAAGAGTTATAAAAACTCATAAATTATATTGTACTATCATAGAATAGGCATGTAAAAATCACGTGTGACACTCTATCATGTATTGTTTGAACATCAACAACAGCCAACCAAATATAAAAAATATTTTTCTCAAATGTAGGGGTAGTATGAAGATAAACTTGGGAAGCTACTAGTATATTGAGTTATACAAATGATAAAAGGAAAGGTGAAAACCGTAAGCTTCGAAATGATTCTTGTGGTGGTTTTTAGTGAGTATTAGGTAATGTAAAGGTTATTTTTCTATCATTAATCTCAAATGGTTTAAACTACAACTTCTTATTTTCCTCCATATGTACAATTTGCCTCGATTTTTCAAATTGTGATAAATCTTACAAGTGCCAAACACTCTTAAAGTTCTTACATGTCTCGCTTTACATTCCCCAAACATGTTTAAGAGTACATTCCCCAAAAGGTTTTTAATTTTTCTTTCCTCAAAAGGTCCTTCACCTCATTATATGTGTCCATGTTTTTAAAATTTCCATAAATCTTACATGTGTTAAGATAACCTTGATACGATTAATGATGAGTTTAGCATTCATAGTTTATGTGGCTATGGTATTTTCTCATGGAATTTCGTATGAGGAAGTTTATTCAATGGATTGGATATTCCACTATAAGATTCCTAATGGTATAGACCTTGAGAGATGGACTATTAGCATATGGACCTAGGTGGGAAATGTAGTCTTGGGGTGCATACTGTAGGCCTAATTTTCTCTAGAGAGGTTCTTGTTGAGAGAAATGAGACTCTATAATGTATTGTAACCATTTAGTTCCTCGATAATACATTCATAATGCTTTAGAGTGTGGGCTTTTTTTCTCTCGAAAGGGTTTTCCCAAGGAAATCTTGTTGTTTAATCGTTTGTTTTTTATTTCGTTTTCTTGCAACTATTTTCTTCTAAATATGTACACATTATTCTCTCATTGATTACTATAAGAAGCGTATTATGCACCTCGTGTTCCTTTCATTTGGTATCAAATATTCATCATCTTGGATCCAACGTATTAGGGACGAGGTTTTTTAATATAATATTGGTATGAGTGGAAGATTGTGTAGAATGAAAATGTCTTGAAAGAAAATGGCAAGCACAACAAGACTTAAAATGGAGAGTGAGCTTGAAGCGTGCGAATTTGTTCTAAGACATGCATGGAGAAGCATGGATTTGTGGGTAGATGGATATATCTAGCACTTGGATGCCTAGACTTGCTGAGTGCTTGATTCAGCTTATTGTATTTGGAGTAGAGAAGGATGTGGGTAAAGAAGCAGTTAAATGATTCTTGCATCATCCTCTCATGCATATAGTGGTAAGATAAATACTTGGTCCATGTAAATATATTTTGAGTAGAAGTAATGTTGGCAATGAAACAAGTTGATGTTTTATAGCTTCACATGCTAAGGCATACAATTGTCAATGTTTTTATGGAGTTGAATTTTCTTATATTTGTAAATGGGTGAATGGTTATAAGACGTTTTATGGAAAGGCATACAATTGGTTTGATGGTTGTATAGGTTTGGGTGACTAGTTTAGTCTTGGAGTCCATAGTAACCAAGTAAGAAGGACCTCACTACTGAACACTTTTCGTTGAAAGTACAGAGATTATATTGTGATCATTTAGTTGTTGAATAATACATTAAGTGTTCTTTAGAGTGTGAGGTTTTTCTCCTTGAAATCTTTGTCTAATGGTTTTGTGTTTTTGTGTTGTTTATTACTACAATTGTGTTAATTTAATTTCTTCACATTTTCATTAGTGTAGGAGATGTACTTTTCATCCCTTCTTCCCTTCATTTGGTAGTAGACCCTAATCACCTCATAGCCAATGTGTTAGAGACAAGGTTTTTTAATATAATATTGGTTTGGGTGGGATATTGTGCACAATGAAAACTTTTTGCAAGTAAATGGAACATGGAAATGTGTAACACCATGTTTCCCCTAGTCTGTAAAAATAACTATTTTGGCCAAGAACTATGGCAAACTCAAAGATGTGAATGTTTGATTTGACGAACCTTTGTATAAAAGTTTGATGAATGTAAATTATGTTATGAATATGTGTTGCGTGACTGCTGAGAGGGGGATGTGCTAAAATAGACCTCGATGGCTAATGAGAGGTGGTAGAAGGGACCTGGAATGGTTGTGTTAAATTCCACCGAACCAATACCGTATTGGTTTTTACTTGCTCAAAGACCAAAGAAACTCTCTGACCCTGGAATGAATTACCCACCAAGATGGTAGGTGGGGAGGCTCCTCAAGAGTTAATGAAGGGATGGGGGATAACCGCCCAT